>MOOC01000185.1:0-104078 GCA_023376865.1 Colletotrichum filicis
CCCCCCCTCCCCTCGGGAGTATCCTCATTTGACAGTTTGTTGCCTCTCGTTATCGTAATGTGAACATAAACCCATGTGCTGATGCCTTTGTATGAACTTAGACGCCGCAATCAATCATGGAGTTCTAACTGCTGTAAAGGTGAAGAAACTTCAATTCCTCATGGAAATTGTGCCGTTTTGGTGGGAGATGATGGGTGCATGGACAGTGGGTTCAATGTATTGATGCTACCCCTGGCCTGTTGGCTTGAAGTGTATCCTTCCAAATCTCCATCTATACTCCCTGTAATGGTCGATTTGTATGTCATTTGCATTACGGATTGACTTGTCGTGCTGGTGGGCGATTGAGGAGGCGCACTCGGTGTCTGACGTCTTTGTCCGGTCGATTCGTTGGTTGCTCCTGAGAGAGGTCTTCGCGATCCTTGGCTGCCATACCTGGAAGTTCCCGAGCATGCTAACAAGGGCCGCATAATCGGCACACATGCGCAAATGACTGCAGACGTTGGCTCGGCCATACTTAGGAGAACGAGCGGCACGGCTTGGTAGAACCCATCGATCCCGCTGGTAGCAAGAGGCAGGCTGACTATTCTCAGCACGGAGATCGCGCTGGTGCTGCAATTTGTTCAGGAAGACGACCTTTGAAGAGGCAGGTTATATTACTTACAAGATTCCCACCCCAAAACTGGAGATTAGACCAGCTTTTTGCATTGCTGCAAGGCGCATCTGTCCCACAAGTGCCAGCGGCAGTATGAAAATGACGATATCCGTCGAGAGATGTACGGCGGCGTTGACGTAGCCAAATATCAGGTATGCCTTTTCCCCAGGCGAAGGGACATACCCCGGCTTCAGAAAATCTCGCATAACGATTCCGCCGAAGATGAGCAATCCTATGAGTGCTAGGAACATGATGCCCAGGAAGATGTCGCAGAACAATATTATGTGAGGCAGAGCGAATGCTCGGCGGAACTGCAGTAAAAACGTTGCTTTAATGAAACCGAAAGATAATTGGTACATAAGGACTGTTGTAACCAAGTACTAAGACCGACGTCAGCCAAAGTCTCGCAGGCTTGGTGCCGACTGTAGATCATGTGTCCTGTTGACTTACACGAGGATTTTGCTGTATCTGATCAAATGTTGATCTCCAAAGGTGCAGCCCAAGACTACCATACACTACATCTGATGAAGAAATTCAGGATCAGTCTATTTGCTGACCGAAATATAGTGAAAATCCAGCAGAGTTTGACTTACTGCATAGTACCATGGCTCCTTGGACAATCACGAGCATCTTGTATGATAGTGTTAGTTGTCATTTGGGGGACTTCATAGCGGGGCAACCTTGAACTCACCGAAGACCACATGAACACAGAGTCGTCGAGTTGCCATCCTCTCAAGAGGTAACCCCTGATATAAACCCGAATGGCCATAAAAATGGCAATCAATACGATGAACATTGATGTAATACCGATGACTAAAGGCTGCCTCGTATCACTTGGCAAGAATGCTCCTGGCCCAACCACCCCTGACGGTATAGTTGTGTTGCTCATACTGAAGCCCGTGGTCGAGACCAAACGAAGCGAAGTAAAGGACCTGCCAAGATCTGTTGGTTTTGTTTGCTCGATATAGGCCGTGTAAAGAGAGTCGTACACATATGTTTTCATGAATCCGATAGCATTCCAGAAAGACCCCTGCGTCGTGAAGTTTCCAGGCTCACACGCGCGCCCGAGTGCTTGCGTATTTGTCGAAATATAGGAAACCGTGAATCAGAATTCAAGAAGAAAGAGGAGATCGGCGTCACTTTTCCTGAACCGAACCCCCCAACTTGAGGACCGGTGCGGTTGAGTCGCTGCTATGTATCGGGCTGGCCGCATTTGGTGGCGGATGTGTCTTGGACTGATGTGGCCGCCGCAAACTGCCGCGTATCTGCAATCCTAACCCGCATGCGGCTTCGGGGACGCCATCCGTACGCCGTCGATCGAGGCAAGCACCAACTATTTGGATTCTCTTCGGTCTATTCCTCGTCAATACCCGAAGACTGTGAAATGGCATGCGCTACTTCTTTGTTACTGATCGTAGCTCTTGCGTAGCGCACCACGTTTCATTCGGCTCTCTATGCGGACCAGTATCTTGACCTTGAGGGCCAATTTTGATGGTGCGCGCTTGTTCTTTTGATGAGTACAACCGCTTACACATGGACTGTGAGACTACTAGCACCACCACCGCCAAGCTACATCGTCTTTTCCGTGGCTCATAGTCAGTCCGGGTAAAGCGGTAACGACCACCTAAGTTATGAGCTTGGTAGCACAAATATTTACGGGGCAGTCGATTTTATGTACCCAGTTGCCAAAAAAAGTCTCCCAGTATATTACGTGTCTCAACTATATTAGATATGCGTCTAATGCTTTATGATCATCACCCCATGTCGGATGGCACCTTTTAGTATGCCATAGAATGCTAAACCCTTACGCCATGCTTCAAAAGTATAATCTTCCCGAATAATTCCAGAAATTTTACAGACTAGGCTTAAATCTGCCTCTGATCCGCTCGCCGAACATGTAAAAGACGAGAGGAATGGGGATGAGGGCGACCGAGATGAACGCTAGCAAACTGTTACCCCATCCGAGCCCGAGGGCGTTGTACATTTCTAAGCCTCCAAGAGGAAGGAGCGCACCGGCTAAAGATCGAAGAACAGCTAGCGCGGCAGTGACAGAAGCTGCATATCGGGGGTATGTGTCGAGGAGGTAGTTCTGAATGCACATCTGTTCCTCATGTCAGCCAACACCCTTCCATTCGATACGCATTGGGGACTTACCATTACACCCATAAGTCCAATGGCGAAAATGACAACTCCAAGCATGGGAACGATAAAGTGAACACCCTTATCAGTTGTCCATCCATAGATGAAGAGACCGATTGGGAGAACCACACCGCAAGGCATGGTCAAAACCGGAGTAAGACGGGCCTCGGGTCTGTGAACGAGCCCCTTCTTCTTATTCCTGATGACGATGAAATCGGTGAGCGCACCGAAGGTGCCGACACCAATCATCATACCGATACCGGCAGGAAGGAAAGTGAGACCGATGGTTCCCTCATCGAAGCCGTATTGATCTCTGTAGACGAAGGAGAAGGTTGTGATGAGGAGGTAGAGGATACCGTATGTGATGGCGACGTAGAGAGCCATGAGAGTGACGATCGGTGTGACGAAGAGGAGCTTTATAGGTCGGACGATGGCGTGCTGAAACTTGTGCTTCGTGGTTTGGCCATCATCGAGCTTGCTTCTGAGGTTCGTGTTGCCAGTTTCCTTGCGGAGCCTGGCTACCTTGCGTTCAAGAATGAGAGGGGCGAAGGTCTCCTTCATCATGAACCAAGAAAGAGGAATGAAGATACCACCCTACAGCTTGGTCAGATTTCGTGCACGCCTTAGCCTTCAAATCTCTCGGAGGAATACATACCACAATAGTCACAAGCCAGTACACCCATCTCCATCCAGCAGCCTTGATCAAGTAGCCTCCGGCAACGGGACCAATACAAGGGCCGAGAAGGGGTCCTAAGGCCCAAGCGGACATGGCTCGACCTCTCTGCTCAATTGGCATGATATCTGCAATACTGCCACTTCCGATGGTGACTGGCACCGCACCAGCCAAACCCATAAGGAAACGGAACGCCATCATCATGGCCATGTTTTGTGAGAGGGCCGTGCCGACGGTGAAGATGGTGAAGAGAATGTTGCCGTAGATGTAAAGCCGTGCGCGACCAAAGACCTCACTCATCGGAGCGATAATGAGGGGGCCAAAGGCAAAGCCGAGGATGTAAACTGAGACGACGAACGTTGCTACCGTGGCCGAGGTCTCGTGAAATTCAACCATGATTTTGGGAATACCGGGGGCGAACATGGAGGATCCCTGCGAAAATGTCAGCTTTCAGTCAGCTTAGAAATGCGTTTCCAAGAGAGCTTACAAGTGGTCTGTTGAGGTTAGCTGATGGGCTTCGTCTTTGGGTTCTGGGGTAGAGGTAGAACTTACGTGACAAAGGTTAACATCGAAATGGTAGCGATATTCAACCACTTTTGCTTCATGGGCCAGTTTTGAGGGTTTTCAGGATCGTCAGGTCCGTCCCAATCCACGACGTTCGGGTCGTGGTGTGCTTCCTTGTCAGCATCTTGTGTGCTTTCTTCTGGCTCCTGGCGAGACTCGGGTCTGATGGTTGCGCCTTCGAGATCCGAGGCGTTGGGGCTGATTCCTTTCTCAACATCCACTTCTTTTTGGGCAGAGTCCGAGGACTTGAGATCCGCCATGGTGTGCTTTGAAATTCCGGTGCTACGCCTGTGTGTTGGTAGCACGTCTGAATCGATCGTGTAAGTCGTTTGCTGTGTGTAGGTTTCCGGGAGAATGGTTCGGCGTGGTCGTTATTTGTATGTAGAAACACGAACTTCTTGGCTTGAGCCTCAAGAATAAAGCTGAAAAAATCAACGGGAAGAAGGTTACATTATATTCGTTGCGGGAGACCTAGAAGCGCATAGCAACCCCGGGTCTTCGAGAAGGGGTTCAGGTCCGATTGCACAAAGTTGTGCCATGGTTGGACCATGCGCCGCACTAGTTCGTTGGTTTCTCCATCAGCACACCACGAATTAAGAATCCGAAAGCGAGATTCCCTGATAATGCGATCGCGAGCCTCTCAGCGATTGGACGACACTGATGGGCGCAGGGATCATACCCCCTTCAATATTAGACGGCCTGGAACCATTTGATGAACAGAGGCGGCACTGACATGTCAGGACACGGGGCATTGCGTACTGATGGCTTGTTCTGGCGCAGAATTTTCCTCGCTTTCTCGTTCCAACTGTGGCTTACCAACGTGTCGGTGTCATTCCAGCCTGATTGCTGTCAGGAGGCCGAGCGCTTCTGTCAAAATATTAGACGACCAAGCTTGGGTTACTGGGAACTGCCTAGACCACCGGTGATTATTTCACTCCCTAAATCCGGGGGGATGGTAGCCTCGACATCTGAGTCCCTACGTCCGTATCGTCAAGGAGCACAGAGATAGACATCAATAACTTGAATTGTCGTGCTGAGCTAGTAGAGCCACGTGTATGGCGGATTACGACTTGAGCGTGGAACACAAGCTAACAAGTGCTTAAATGCCCATGATGCCTCAAAATGGGACAGTCGCACGACCGCGTCGGGCTCTCTCCTTATTAGTATGTTGTGGCACATGGAAAGCGCCATCAGTCTTTGACCGTATTCGAAATAGTATGCATGTTTTCCCCAAAGAATTCACGCTGTTTGTCCCCTTAGTCTTCGGGATAGGTCATTCGGGCCCGGAGTTGCATAAGTCAACCGGAGCATGCATAACTCTCGCCGGAAGGTGGCGCTCCCGCCGGCCAGGCCCCTGCGGGGAAATCAACACTTTAAGATTGGCATTCCCATTCTCATCCCCGAAGTAAGACGCGGATCCTGCCGCAGCGCGGGCTCTTACAAGAGCCCGCTCTTTTGAATCCCGTTCTCTGTCCAAGGCAGAAGCTGCAAAACGACAGCGAATGGGATTGAAGGGTTTGTACCTTATTTGTCTGTTATATGACCCCAGCTGTCGGAATTAGGGTTACAATCCGGCGAAGCTTCGATCCTGTGCCAGCTTGCCAGGAGGCACCTCACTGAGTGGTACTACAGGGGCCAAACCTGAATACGCGGACTGCTAGTGTTATACGAGGAAGGGGCTCTGAAACCAGTCAACCACACTCTTCAACCCATCCCCTACAAATATCTGAGTTGGCGGCCTTTCAAAGCGCTCCGTCTGGCGTATTTACGTCTCAATTTCTCTCTTAAATCCGTACATCTTACTTGAAGAATCTATCGAAATGCAGCAAACCACTAATGTGCTTCTTGCAAGTGTTCTGCTTTCAAGGTGATGTAAGATAGTCGACTGCTGAGTATTGATTGGAGTTGAAAGGTGAGCAGCACTATCGTTCTCATTTCGGTTGTTCGCGCGCATGTTGTTTTACACATAGACGATTTCATTTCTAGTGACAGAATCTACAGTTCGTCGCGCATCATTACGTTACTACATTCAAGTTCAGATTCGGGGCTAAGCTCCGAGTCTGCTGTGCCCAAGTCGAACGCGACAGCCGTAGCCTTCAGTACGGAGCTGGAAGGAGACCGCTTCCTCCGCTTGCTCCTCTTAGCGGCGTCAAAGAAGTTTTTAAGGCGGGCCCTAATACCGGGCTGTCCACGGAGAATGTCGATCCTCGATTGAGCGTAGATCCTCCCAGTATCAAGCATAAATAAGCAAACTTTGTGGATATCCCAGCATCGCTTTCGTATAGCTGAACTGGCCACAGATTGCTTGGTGTGACTTCGTAGTTCGCATTCGCCCATCACTGAGAGTGGCCCCTAGTCGTTAAACACGGTCAAAAACTTCATATTCATCACATGCAGTCATTTCTTTGTCAATTTACATCACCCATCCCCTGCTTATCAGTACAACGGGCTACTCCTTGGGACGCCCATTCCCGCGCGCTTACCTAAGACGGAGTACTCCTTTTCACACCCAGCTGTCTTCGAATTCGATCTTCAAGAGTCTGAAGTTCTACCACAACGAATATTTGACTCCCACGCCAGAACCACGAAGGCTCAATGACGGGGCGAAATGAGGTCATGATACATTCTTCCTCCTGGGCCACATCTCCTACGGTCATAATGCGCGTATCGCCACAAGTACTCTCTTGACCGTTGAATTACCGGCTGCCTACGTGGCCTTGATTGTTCTTTTTGCTGATCCTTTGACGCTGTTATTCCCGGGTTTCCTGAGCTGGAATCGGGCCTGCATTGATGTGTCGTAATCTGAACTCATCATCTTCCGTAGCCGCGTTAGACTTTCCGTAATGAGCTCCAGGAACAATGTATCTTATGCAAACAAGCGGTAATACTGCTAGTGCATCACTGATGCCGACCAATCTGTTTCTCATCAATCGGAGCCAGTAACTACGGCTTGGCAAGCGCTCATCTGGGTGATCTAGAGTCTTGCTCGTTCTATCTATGGGATGTGTTCTCGTAAAGTATCTTTTCCCAGACCCTGAGAAGAGCTCTAGCCTATAATGAATGAGTCTCTTTGGCAACTGTTTCTGAGATTGCTACCCAGACTTATAAGGCCGACGTATGAAGATTAGGGCTTCGGCTGGTTGATCATTCTTCCGGAATAGATGGATGGAGGTCTTCATATAATACCAGCCGTCATGAGATTAAGCACAGGATTGACAACCTCGCCGCTCATGACTAAAGTGACGTTCGTCGATTGTAAAGACGCGCTGATAAAGACGAATATGTCTGACGTTGTCGAAGTTCGGATCATAGACGTGATATCTTATTTAAATTTATCCAGCCTAGTAATGACATTAAGTAAGTATGCCCTGTGTCATTTCGTGTCTGAAGCACTACATTCACCGTAAGAGTAGGACGTCATGAACTCAATTGAAGATGACCACAAAAAGGTTCAAGGGTTTATAAAGTAACTTTTAACATAGCTCGTTAGAGATAGTGCGGTCTGCAGCAGCTTCCTGAGATGCGATAACTGAGCATAAGGTGGTTGAGTGAAATCATTGATGGATCTTACATGGAAGATAGGAAAGGAGACGAGACTAAGTTAGAAAGCACGACTGTGAACTAGTCGAAAACTTCTATGACCCGAGTCAATCAAAAGTTTTTTAGTCGGTGATCATCAAATACCTGAAGGTTGAGTTGTAAGAACAAGTCCGAATTTATTATGTGAGTAAAGTCGATCGTGAATGCTGATAGAAGGAAATGCGAATGCATGGCTGTGGGTAGGATCGGCCTGTCAGGCCGGGCCGGGGTGATCCCTAGCTGTCGCCCAAAGCTACGTAATGACTTGCATTAGCGAATCTTCAGTGGGCATGCCCGCCACGTCACGGCCCTGTCAGTGACCTTGCGCCATCTCCCCACTGGCGAAGGAATCTGACAGAAACATCACCACTTGACGCCCACGGCCTCAGCTCCCACGCCGCGTCGCCGCGAAACGATGCACGCGTCCACATGTCCCCCAACACGCCCGAAAAGTCGGCGAGCCCAGCCGAGGTAGCATTTGCCAATGACGCCGAATCATTTGTTCCGAAACCCTTGATCAACGACCTGCTGCGCACCCGCTACTGCATCCCTGGTTCCATCTTTCTTGTTGAAGACGTCGAGTCGCTCCCGGTGCCACGGTCGAAGCGATGGAGGGCTATACGACTAATGCTGGGGGACGGTGAGCTCTGTATACAAGCTCTTCTCCGGGGGGAAATGCATCGTTTCCTGGACACCAGAGCTGTCCGCGTCGGCTGCTACGTCCGCTTGGGGGAATTCTCCATTCGTCTACAGGATCTCGTCGGGCATGACGGTCGCTCTGGAGGGACACGCCAGATGGTATACTTGGTCGTCCATGATCTAGTCACAGTTGGATGGCATAGAGCTCTTACGGAACCCGACGCCATATCCCCAGAACATGAAGTTGAGGACGAGATCGTCTTCGATAGCGATGTGGAATCTGTCGCAACTCCGACAAAGGCACGACAAGCAAGACCGATCTCGATACCTACATCGACACAACGCCCGAGACCGCAACACGTGCGTTCGATTGGAGCAGCCGGGGTAATCGCGGAGGCTGACGATGAAGACGAAGATGGTTTCGAGGTTATGCAAGTATCGGAGACAAAAGCAACTCAACGTAGGGTGCAGGCCAAGAAGGGAGGTCCCGTGGCTTTGCCGCGCGACTGGACAGATCCGAACACGCCCCTAAAGCTGACCTCTTTACGATCCATCCCGAACTTGCCCTACAAACAAAATTGGTCTGTCAACGTTCTTGCAGTCGTCGCCTCACTATCCGAAATCGAGCCGTCCCACATGCCACCGCATCACACGCAACGGACTGCTCGACTCGTCGACCCGAGCAGCAGCAAGCAAGTCATCTTGACCGTTTTCCTCGACGCCGAGGCCTTCACCCCCAAGATTGGGAGCGTTGTACTCCTCGTCGGTGTCAAGAATCACCGATTTGATGGTGGCTGCCTCAAGAAATACGTCAGCGACAAGCCCAAACCCGGTAGTAGGTGGTGGTTTGAGGAGCCAAGACAGTTTGACTGGTGTGACGTGGACGGGCTGAAGCAGTGGTGGGAGCAGTCGGGCTTGCAAGGAGTCGCAGTCGACGGCTCATGACTCGGGAGGAACACGCTCGATCTATACACATGATTCCGACTGCTACGTACATGAACGTCAAGGATGTTAAAGTCTTGGTACCGGTTTCAGACGCTACTGACTTGGGCTATAGATGAGCCCGACATATCTACTGCATCAAGATGGGGGTATGCCGACATGGAGGCAGCTTCAAGAAGAACGCGGGAATTGCTTGTCTATCGCTCGCCGAAAGGTCTCTCTTGCCGTCTACTCCACACCCCAGGCACCAAGAACGTTCCGTCCACCTCCATTCGTGCCTTTGCCGCTGAGCGCCTCAAGCCGCTTTACCCGATTTACAAGCAGACCAACGCATATAGGTCCTATGATTGTGCACAAAGTGATGGCCCACGTCACGATCAAGAACATCTCCGAAGGCTGATCGGGTGCGCCTGACCCGCCGCTGAAGATGCCGGTGCTTTCGGCTAGTGCAGAGATCAAGTAGCCAATCTCACCACGAGCGACCATCGCGAAGGCGAGGATACAGGCCGGATACACGGAAACCGGCATCTCCGGCTTGGGAGAAGCATTTTTCGGAGGTTTTCCGGTTTGTCGCGAGTCGAGCGGCTGAGGCGGCACCTCTTCCGTTTGACCATCTTGCGCACCCTGCCGCGGCTCCTGGTCCTGCCGCGGCTGCTTTGGCAGAGAAGTCTGGCTGTTGTTTGCTCCCGAAACCGATGCTGTCCCGGCACATTGTGTTCCGGGTGCGAGTTTCTTCGACTTCTGCTTCCCTACAC
This sequence comes from Colletotrichum filicis, assembly GCA_023376865.1. Classification (NCBI taxonomy): domain Eukaryota; kingdom Fungi; phylum Ascomycota; class Sordariomycetes; order Glomerellales; family Glomerellaceae; genus Colletotrichum; species Colletotrichum filicis. The sequence goes on from MOOC01000185.1 coordinate 9,944, forward strand.
CGGATACCTTTTTGGTGATCCGCTGCACGGTGTGCAACGGACTGGCAAAAGATAGCAGCCAAACACCACACATTAGTTTGCCAGCCATCATCAGGATGGTGTAGACTATTCCACGCCAAACAATAGGACCGGTAAACATCCTCGTTATCGGTACGGAGAAGCCGATGGATGCCTGTGGGGATTAGCATCTGATATCAATATAAGGATATTCACCATGGGGACTTACGAAGAAGAAAGGCTTCAGCACGTGATCAACGGCCTTGCTGTAGTAATGTTCGTAGATCTCAATGCCTGTGTTGTAGGTATCCGATTCGCCATTGCTTGGCATCAGAGTAGCTGCAGGTGGGATCTCGGAGCTCGACTGCCCGGGGTTATTTGCAGAGAGAGCTTCCTGGTTGTCTGCAGCAGATCCGCCTTGAACTATGGATGCTTTCTGCTTTCCCTTTCCGCGAGATATGGGATGAGGCACCTCGCTGTCCCACCAACTGATGGTGGCGCCCGCGACATATGCCGCTAGTAAGGTCGACGTCCCAGCGAAGGCCCCTCCCATAATGAGCCCAAATAACCAGCCCGTATGAATGACGAGAGCAGTCTGACGCATACGAAGAAGCTGGTCAACCTTGGACCCAGGGTTCTTCTCTCTTATCATATTCAGGCGCAATGTGATCGGGTCCACGACGAGCTTACACACCGCCGGTACAACGGTCGCGAAACCCAACGAGACGAGAATCGGTCGGACCACCGTCACGGCGTTGAAATCGCTGCCGCCGCCACCACCGAGGTTGGACACGACCTGGACCATGATGAGGCCGACGACGTCATCCATCATGGCAGCGCTAGTCAATACGACTCCCATGCGGGTGGTCGTGAGGCCGCTCGTGCCTAGAACCGTAAATGTTGTCCCGAGACTGGTCGAGCAGAGCGCGGCTCCTGCGGCGAAGGCCTGTAGCGGTGTGGCGCCGATCAAAGAGCTCAGGGTGAAGGAGAGTCCCATGGGGACAGCGATGCCAGTGACGGCGACGCCAATTGAGAGTAGAAGATTGGCTTTGAGGGACTTGAAAGACGTGGAGAGACCTCCTGTGGACAAATTATGAGTATCACAGTGCTGGGGTATTGCAAAAGATGAACCTTACCTTCATAGACAATCAGAATCAAGCCGAGATATCCCAGTTGTACCATCGAGTGCTCCATCTCTTCGGAGAGCCATTTTGCTCCTGGCGTTCCCCATGCGATACCGAGGAATACCTGACCAATGAGACCACAGTAGACGAGCTTGTCGAGAGCGTAATTTACGGAATCGAGGAGCAGGAGGAAGCCGGAGAGGATGGCGATGGTGGTGATGGATGGCTCATGATAGGCCAGCGAGGATGCTGTTACTGCCATGGCTCTGCGTGGTTTGATCAACGATATCTTGAGAGGAACAGAGACGTTGGGTCTTGGGGAACAGCCATATCACGTATGGCAGCTGGATTTCGTCTTCCCTTATCAATTGACCGTTCAATATCAGCGCGGGATCGCTGTTGAAAATAGTCGCAGTTTGGAAATTGATGCAGATCTTGGCGATGGATATTAGACTCTTCCCCTTTGCTGACTCATGAGCAACTCTCGGCGCATGACGTCACATGATCCCAAGAAAACACAAGAGCGCCGTCTCTCGCCAATGTTTCCTAGTAGTTCAAGTTGTCACCCAGAGTTGCAACGGAAACTTCGTTGGTGGACTATTTTCAATGTTCGAACAGACTGTTCCAGCCAGGTATATTATAAAAATGAGTAACAACGCGAAAACACATCTCGCACCTGAAATATGCCATAATGCCAAAACTCCAAGGCTAGACCCGCTGCCATCTGCCAAAGTCTCGTGTCATCCAGCCACGGTGCGCACCCCGAAACCTCGTCTTCCAAGTTAGTAAGCCCTCCCGGCGAATGTTTTCCTGATTCGGCCAAATCCAACTTGCGGAACGGATTAGTGCAAAGGCGCCCGGGTGCTCTTCTCAGAAAACAGGGCCTCGCTTCGCTTAACCTTCTTGCCCTTCCCCTTCCCCTTGCCACCCGCCGGAGGCGTCCCAGGAGCAGTAGCATTCTGTCCCGGGGCCGGGATCGCGCCGCCGCGGTTGAGGCACGAGTCGTTGTCCGGGTTGGCGACGTTGATGGGCACCTGCAGGACCTGTCCGATCTCGATGAAATCTGGGTTGGGGATGTTGTTGAGCTTAGCGATGTTGCAAATGCCCGAGTTGAGGAGGCGCGCGATCTGGCCGAGGGTGTCGCCTTGGATCACGGTCAGAGTGACGGTGCGGTTGGCATTGTTGACTGCGCCGCCGCCGCCGGGAGGGGCGGCGGCCGGGCTGCTTGTCAGAGGGGGAGGTGGCGTTGCTTGTCTCCTAGTTGGGGGCGGCTCGGAGCGTGTTGGTTCGGAGCGGGAGAAGAGGAGGTGGGAGAGGCTGCGAGTGATGAGGCCTTTGGGGTCGACTTGGGCGTCTGGTTTGATGATTGGGTTGGCTTGCGCGATGCTGGCGACGCCGGCCAGGGCGAGGTAAAGGATTGAAGAGCGCATTGCGTGGATGCTTTGTTGGTGACTGGAGTCGACGTATAGAAGGAGAGATATAGTTGAGTAGATGATAGAGCTTTGACAGACTGTTCGTCGACTGAAGGAGTGGCAGGTTCGACGGCAAGCGCAAGAACCTTGGTCTTTGAGGTGTGGAATGCCGCGGGGATATATGGTGACTGAAAGAGCGTCTGGTCTGAATGTTGGAACAGGGAGACTGTGGTCAGAAAAAGAATGGCTTGGCCCTTGAAAGAACTGAGACGATCCCCTCCCCTCGTCTGTCAAGTCAACTTTATATCAGAGGCAATACCGTTCCTCCAAGGTATGCCACCCTCTCTGAAAGTCGCCGGACTGCTGGGAGCCAGGTCCGCCAGTATGCAAGGTTGGATGCGATTGGTCAGAGGACGGGAGTTCGAGGTTGAACTGCCCACCCCGGCATGCTGCCAGATCCACCTCAATGTAACCTGCTTAATAGACACTAAGCCCTGCCGCCCGCCCTACGATGTGTCCCATCGATTCGGTATGGGCGGAAGTCGGCGGGCAGGAGTTGGTTTGCGAAGCGCGGGAGCGTTGGCTTCAACGTCGTGGAGGGGTGAGGGGGTTCCATACAAAGGCCGCCCGCGAACGCCGAAGACAGTAGCCAAAAGCTAAAAATATGGGGGGATTTTAGAGAGATGCGCGTCGTAGTAGCGAAGAGAAGACACGCTGAAACGGCAGCCCAGTGCTTCGACAGTGCTGCGGCCGACAGTTGAGTCAGGTTCCAGCTCACAGTCGCTGACCTCAAGTCAATCGAAGCACTGGTTCTGCAGTGCTTCAAAGTCGGCAGGGGAGAGCTGCCTAGGATGGGACAGACGGACCCAGCAACTTGAGACGGCGTCCACACCAGTTCCCAGACGGTCTCTCGCATCTTGCCGAACTCTATCATCGCAACCACAGACAACCTCAGAGATGTTCTGCGAGTATCGCTCATTCTCGAGTCAGGTTCCGGGACGGGATGAACGGAGCCCAACTCCTTAGTCCAGCCCAAGCTTTTTTAGCGCATAGGATGCTGAGGTTTCCGGGTTGCGTGCTGTGAATTTACTGCTCTGCAAGGAGGTCATGCTTGTTTCCAGCAATTGATGGTACCAAACCGATCTCGGATCTCCCTGCTTCAAGAGGTGAGGAAGAGCCACTTGAAATGACCCCGGCGTCTAACCGCCAATGAGAAATTCCATTTCTTCTAGAAGTTCCGAGAAGTTCTGCATCTGTTCTGACGTACGACACTGCCACCCTGCAGACTAGATGATTTGCGGAAGAATTGTCACGATTTATAGCACGTGGTAATGACCCAAGTTGCATGGCGACTTTCGTATCGAAAATACTATGTTGAGTTCAGCGTGTTCCTGGCGCATGTTGCGCGTACCGTGTAATTGTAAATTTGTACCGTATCGTGTGATCTTCATAGAAAGCCTGATCCCGTTAAGTTCATTTTTTTTGCGCCTGTCAAGCCAGAGAAGGAAACCACAACGGTAAGGTCGAAATGTAATATTAATCTCTCTTCGGAAAAAGACACACTTTGTGCAGGCTTTGCAGAGAGCCAAGGCAGCTTTCGGCAAGACAATGGCAGACTGCTCGTAGCAACAATAAGTCTAATAATATTGAGATTCTCTATTGTATTACTTCGTAGGCTGGCAGTTAGGAGGTTAGTAGTTCAGAGCGTGAAACAATGCTTCTTCTTAAGATACTTTAGTAGATTTCCATCCAAAGATCTATCGACTTGTCCATCCCAACAACATCGCTGCCCCACTCAGTCCATTGTTTCTACCTGCAATGGATCTCGATAGTTAACCATGTCCCAACGAAAAGATCCAATTTAGCTCTGAGTGCAAATCTTATCCTTGCCGTTCATCTGAACCCGCGAGCACTCAAAGCAAGTGGAATCCAGGCCTCCGTAGAGATGGCATTGATTGTACATCCATTTGCCGTCAATTCTGCCGACCTTGCGTTCGACGAAAGAACCACCGAAGCGAGGACCTAGCCCCGACGCGTGCCCGAGCCATATACCAGGGGCATCTTGGCCTAAGATTGATCAGCCACATATTAAGACGGGAACGGTATAAGGTGAACGTACCCCACTTCAAAACCTCCTGGTTTTGATCATGTACACGTTGAGTTGCGTAGACATGGATGGGGAGGTCAGTACCACCTTGACAAGCGCAGTAAGTGTGAAGATCGACCACAGCGAAGGAACTGGATAGGAACGTTAACTTCTGAGAAGAGCCCAAGGTAGCGAGCTTAACTAAAGCGCCAGAGATAGCGAGTACGTGGGTAAAGAACTGCATCTTCTGGAGTCGAGTATTGGAATGTTAGGGAATGGTTGCGAGTTTCGAATGTAATGCTCTAAAGTGACTAGATGGCTAGTTGAGAGAGAAATCGGTTAGCCTTATATAATCTGCACGAAAGTTTGCTGCCGGCCCTTTGCTGCGTCTGTATCCTACGTCAATCTCACAAATCATATTCCAGTTCATAAAACTGCGTCACGTCTTTGAGTTTCCGTCTTTAGGCCGCCTCCACTAGAGTATCTTCCCTGCTACTGTTTGTCCCCAATATTCCTCAAATTACTCTTATTGAAGGTTTAGAAAATCGGGACGGTGATGCGTCTGTTCCCTTTGCCAAGATAAATAGGAAGGACCCGCCGAGACTTCCGACATATATCTGCCAAGTAAAAAGGATAAAAAGGACACGGATCAACCGAATTATAATGGATAGAGGAGATTGAATGCAGAGAATTCGTTGCTTTGAGGACCGAGTCGATGTGGACTGGCCATTATGATTACTGGCTTCGACGAGGATGCAGGTCACCCGACTATCTCCTGAGAAAACTGACTCCGTGACTTCGGATATGATGGTGCATGGAGATTGGGTGAGGGTTCGACATTAGGCTAGATTCGGGTCGGTAATACGACAATCCGGGTAGGAAGGCAATATAATGGTCCGGGCAGGAAGTAGGTAGAGTAGGTCTGAGGTCAGTTTTCTCCAAGTACGGAGTACTCCGTATGGTCGGGTGAGTCAAGGTGAGGTCGGTATGGTGCGATGATATATAATCTCGATTTCGACGGTCTTGGAAGACTACAGCCCTGCAGATACATTGGGATTAGACTTGAGTCTATTGATCTTTAGATTAACACGAGGCTCAAATCCAGTCATGCCTTTCGAAAAACAAGGCTGCAGTGCTAGAAATTCTGCTTAGTCCTGGGCTGCTGAAGAAAAAGTCTTTGAATGTGATAATTAAGCTTTCAGTTGATGAGAAACTTTGGTAAATGTACAATCAAAAGAATGATCCGTTAATGCACACGGAATTTCTGAGATATCGGACATCTGGTTTGAATAGTCCTAGATAAAAGTTGACCTCCCACTGTCAGTCCAACAGAGAAGCAAGCTCAACATACATGCTGCATTGACAACTTTCCCCCTTGATTATTACACTCAGAACTTCAGAACTAGACTTGTTCGTCCACTCTTTACAAAATGTATCATCAATCTCTTGCAATTGTCTTTGCCGCCACTGGCTACATGCTTGGCGCCTCTGCTTTTCCTACCGGCAGACCTTTGGTCAAGATGGAGGTCGCCAACACGTCTGTCACCATCGCAGATGAAGTCGACAACCTGAACTCCATCGACAAGCGGGCTTCCATCTTCGATATCTGCTTCAAAGGCTACAATCCGCCTCCCCCCGTCAGAACTGACAAGTTGTCCCGCTTCCTCAACATTGAGGCTGCTAGGGGCGTAGCTCCAACCAATTGGGGACAGGCAACTGGCAATTGTCATGTCCAATTCCAAGCATGGACCACCGACAACCTCGGCCAATTCCATGGCCGCGTTCGCCTCCGATTCAATCCGCTTTTCCACATCCTTGGCGAAGAACCCCGATGGACCTTCAGCTGGAGACGTGGAGGCACTGAGGGTTGTGTTCGTGACGGCACTATGAGTGTCCGAGAGCAGAGCGTTGATTTCAGCTTCGATATCGATTCCACCATGGAGTACTTCTTCACTATCGCGACAGTCTAGATGGCTTAGTTTTTCCAGGCTCACTCCTGAGTCGTTTCTCAACGACCTTTCGTAAAAGCGTATTTTGTTTTCTTAGAGTCAAAAACGCTGCTTCAGACTTATCTCCCGTTAGCCCTGTTCTAGTATCCGGTGTTGGGAGTTGGAAATCTCTAAGATAAGTGTAAATATGTATAACAATTGGCCACACAAGCCCCTTGCTCCAACAACTCCCTCTGCCCTTCTGGGAAATCTCGACGTGCTCTGTGACGGGTATGACTGGGTATAACCTCACATAGATCCACTCTTTCCTTATCGACCAGACGAACTAGAGGCTGTTTCGGCGCTGGGGGTGAGGTAAGCACCCATGACAAGATCCAAGTCCGATCTACGCCAGGGATCACGTCTTACAAACCTTAAACCTCTAAGCCACACACCCACCTTGTAGATAGTTCGAGGAAGCTCAACTGATTTGTTCTTTGCAAAAAAAGTGACTTCTTGATGATGTTCGGAACTAACTCCCAATTTTTTGTGTATCCACCTTGATGAAACTGGTATTTGGAAGAGCTCATGAAGCGTGGGAATTCAACGCATTGCGAGACAAATGGCTGCGCCTACCGGTCTCTCGGCATAGAAAATATCAATTCAGACTAGAGATAAAACATATTCTCTGAAGATGCTCGGTAACAAGGCAATTGAGCCGAATAATCCGCATGAATGGAAGTTGTGCTGACCTTCTTGACAGTGATGAAAGCCTCACGTGGGATCAAGTTACCACAACCAAGCATCGCGTCGATAATGTTGCCGAGAGTCTACCGCAAATTGGTTTCTACTTGAACAGAGTGAGATATCGTTCATCTCATAGGCGAGTCATTTGGGTGGTTATATTATGCTTTCAAAATTGTTTGGTACACGACACCCAAAGGAACCTCGTCCTCCACAGCAGGCACAGACTGCCGTCCAGAAGGGCCATATTCTCCAGTGTTTTGACCGTCTCATCTTTGTCTCGAGTATAGTGCACCCTATAACATGGCTTGAAATCGTGTCTCTGAAGAAAGCAGCAAGCAAGGGAAGGCAAAATAGCACCAGTTCCTTGCCTATGTATCAGATATGCTTACTTGCTATTGCGCGCTTTTGTTTTGGGCCTTGGCTCTATGTCGGGCCATCTCCAGAGACACCCCGTGTTTGATCACCCGTGAAGCTTTTCTTCTTACCTCTTTGATAGACTGACTTTTCCGAGGCATTAAGCGCAGTCAGATGATTGGAGTAAAATCTGCCAATGGGTCATTATCTATGGATTGCATTTGCTCACATCGGCCGTTGAGACTCTGTAGGGACTTCAAGTGCTCTTCTGTGAACGAGTGCGTCTTTTCTAATGTAAGTACGAGGACCAAAGGTCATGGAGAAAGGAAGTGAGGTTGGAGCCTGGGGCAACTGACTTACAAAGGACATGGCGCCTCGAAGTGATCGTGTTCGATTCTTTGAAGTTTTGGGCTGTCGCCTAGCTCCTGCTTACAGGTCATGTAATCTACTGTCGCAAGACTTTTCAATCGAAGTCATAATGCTGTTAAGAATCATCAGGAGGGTTGAATATACCTGCATCAACTCAGTCACGGGTTGTCATTAGACATGACATGCCTAAATGTGAGTTGGGGTCTTACTCTGCACCTACCTTAAACGCTCGAGGGACGCATCTATATATGAGATCTGGTCTGAGGTCTCAACCAATCAATAGTCATTACGGCAATAAACGTAGTGGAAGATGATACGATGCATTCATCTGCTATATGGTGACTAACGGGTTCTTGCAATGGCCCATGAAGCTGCGCTAATCACCTCTAGGCAGTAGCTATTGTCCAGGACATATAGTCCTTTCGCTTGCGAGTCAAGGAAGAAACTTCTTTCCGTTATCAAGACTCTTCGTTGTTAACCCACTCATGCTGATCCATAAACTGGGCCATGGTCTTCTCCACCATCGGCGCCTCGTAAACCTCGTCTCCAATCGCACGCAGCTTAGCCGCCAGCTCCTCGCTTGGCTCCCAGTCTAGGTACAACTTCACCAGCTGGCGTGTCACGCCTCTGTTGCATTTCGGGCACAACAATCTTGGCGGGTGCTTTGGCGCCGTGCGACAGGGCGCAAAGTACGCAATACACATCCAGCTGGGTTCATCTTCCTCGGCCTCATACTCGAGCTGGAAGTTCAGCGCCGCGGAGGTAAGCGTAGGCATTACCTTCAATGCGTTGGCGTACGCATCGATGAAAGGCACGATGTAGGCGTCGTCAGGTTTGCAGCGGAAGACTTCTACCGGAGTCATACGCGCGTAGGCGGCTTCCTCTACGAAGCTGAACTCTTCGTTGTGCAGATCTGAGTGGGCGTTGTTTGTGTTGGAGCTGTGGGTGTAGGGCCGGTGATCAGGGCTTCCGTCTGCCTTTTTGAAGTACCAAGTTCCTGAAGGGGAAGTGGCGTGCATGTTAACGTCGAGAAATCTGAGGTTGGGCCATGATGTCTTGCTCAGGCCCTGCATAGGTCTGAGGAGGGAGTCGTCAAAGGAGCCGGTGACACTCAGATCTACGAGATTTTGTGAAAACGCGCAGATAGCAGAGCTCAACGGGTCTGGGGCTCCGAGTTCATGCAACGCTGGCGGCATTGCTCTCTCGTTTCGATATCGTCTCTGAAAGAACTCAAATTCGGCTTTCCTCAGTAACGGCAGTGACAGCTCTCGAATAGCCTGCGCCGCTTCGTTCCGGTTGTTGATTCGTATTTCGTCGAATCTCTTTTCATCGTCATTCATGAATAGCTTAAAGCGTTCCAAATTTGGCATCTTTGAGGCAAGTAGGATAGGCACCTTGGGGTAGGTGTTCCGGTAGCCATACCTCTCCTCTGGTTGAATCATTGTGAGCTGTTTGATTCTCGCCAGATCCGGGAGTAGTTGGCATTCTCTCAGTTCAATGAAAGAATGCAAGAACCGGCCCTCGTAAATCCCGTCCTCCTCGGGATACATCTCACCCCAAGGAACATACTTGGTCGGCCATGGCGTATCGGAAGGCGATTCTGGGTGGTTGATAAATAACGAAAGGGGACAGCTGATTGTCTTGGCATCTTCATTTTCCCAACCTCGAAGAATTTGGAATAGTGTTCTTATGCCATTACTGTAGCACTTGTCATTGATAAGCCGTTCTTCGGGCGATTCCGCTCTGTGGGATGCAACGTTATCGTAAGGCGGAAGAGTGATGGTGACGATCAAGCTGGTCAGATGGTATCGCCTAGCCGGAGTGAGAAGCTCAATGAACTTCGGAAATTCGTCGCTGGTAATCTTCAAAGATCTGAACGTGGCTTTCTCCACGGCGGCTTGTAGTCGACGCGAGACTGTGGCTATCGGGGCGATGGGCCAAATTGGTCTCATGCGCGTATCATAAGGCTTCAATGTTGCTTCGGGGCGCTGCTGCGGTAATAAATAAGAAACAATATCATCGACCAATTCTTGAGGAAGGGTCTCCATTTCGATGTGGTTGAGCACAATGATGCATTGATGGCGAGGTCAATAAGAAGCTGCCATGACCTCAATGGCTCTGGAGGAACATGAATTCACCAAACCCCTCTCCGGCTTAGACCCGATATTCACTAGGCAGCCGCGACTTGGCGCGCGCTCCAACCATACAAGGAGCACCGGTAATAAGCACCCCAGCTCTCAATACAAGGCACACCATTTAACCTATTTGGGCGCATAGCTTGGTAATTTGGAAGTGTCGCTGCCGTCACGGGTGCCGCTGTGTAGCCTATCAATTGCTTAACCATGGTAAATGGAGTGCCCCTTACTTTTGGGTGCCTCTTACCGGTGCTCCTCTCAAGAAGATCCCAAGGTCCAGATTGAACCTAAGCTTTACTGGGTTAGCTCAAGCACCCTGTCTTTTCTTTTTTCATCACATCTCCAACCACACAACATCAGGTCAATGAGTTCTACTAATGTCGGATTATCGAAGCTTTGATCTTTGGAAGTCATCTTTGACTATTTGACTTGTGATTCTTCAGCTATTACCTGATTTCTCTTCCGCCAGTTCAATGAACCTGACAGCCAAGGTCATATTTTCTTCTCCAATTGAATCACTACGATAATGATATCGTCAGCTTACCTTACCAATTAATAGCATTCAAGGAAAATGAATTCCAACCACGAGCACGCCTATCGTATTCCCGCCGCATGATGCTATTTTACCCTATGGGTTGAGAGCAAGAAGGTTTGTGTTGATGATCATTAGAAGCAGCGGACCTGAACTGAACCTCGAGTCAGTCGAATTGCCCTGTCCTACTAACACTCGGAGCCGCGGGCCGTACCGTATCGTCTAAAGACCTTGACGTGACGCAAAGTGGTCCAGGCTCACGCTGCGTCACACCAAGTTGGTGCTATCGCCAACAACCATGCATTTCGTTGCATGTAACGACATTGATCTTCAAATCCATCACCACTGCAAGGTAGTAGTAATTCAACACCGCATAGCGGACCCATCGAGCTAATTGATGAAAATGCACTTGGAAATCCCATGCGCGATCCATTGTCGAAATTGCGAAAGGGTAGACTCTTATTTACACAGCCACTATGTATTGTAAGCTCGGAGCTAGTATACCCTTAGTCGGAATCGTCTCCGAGTTGCTCGTCCTCGCCGCCTGTGGACCCAGCAAAAGCTCCAGATGCCTTGCTGAACGCAGCCTCACGCCTCTTCTCAAGCGCCTCAGCATCTCCCTTGATACTAGCAGGGGCCTTGGAAATCATGACCGCAGAGAGCTCCTTGCCCGCAGCCTCGGTCTTGGTGACGTTCTTCTTCACGAGGCCACCGACCTTCAAGCTCTCGAAGCGAGCCTGGTTCGATACCATGGCATTAAGCTGAGTTTCAGTGAGGTCGACGATGGTGTTCATCTGGCCCAGAAGCTTCTTGGCTTCATCTTCGGAGGGAGTGAAGGTCTGTCATTGATTTAGGTGTTAATCCCAGCAGTCGCTTGACAGAGACGAAAAAAAACGGAAACTCACCGAGTAGTCCTTGATGCCCTTGTTGATCGTGCTGACGATTGAGTTCGACTTGGTGCCCAGCTTGATGGCATCCTTGTAGTTCATGTCATTGCCCTTGCCGAGAATCTTGATCGACTTGTTGACCTTGCGCTCGATGTCGCTCAAGCTCTTGGAAAGATCGGCGAAAGACATTTTGCTGGTTGTGTATTGACTGTGGTCAAAGTTGATTCTGGGATGTGTTGGTACGTTGAAATGCTGTTGACTCGAGGTATGATGGTGATAGCGATACTCTATGATGGCTTGTTGCAGGCGCAACTGAAGCCTTTTTATGATGCATAGAATCAAATCATCGTGATTCACATGCCGTTGTTTACCTCGGACCATACACACTTCTGCCCATCCAAAGGGGTAGCTGACCCCTAGAGCATGAACCAAGCAGATCTGGGGGAGCCCTGAGCTATGACGTGTTCAGAGAGCTTCAGCTTCAAGCGCCCGGCGATTTGGGAGATGTGGCCCAGGGTCTGACTTCGAAACATGAAACGATGCGGAGGCCGCCCAGCGATCCTCCGCCTCTGATGAGCCCCCGGACAGAACCCAGGGAAACTCTTTGATGGGTCCTTTTCTGGCGAGACGTCCCGAAAAACAGGTTCAAGACAGAAACTGCCTTTCCCGAAGACAATTATGCGAACGTGAAAGGAAGTGTGATGTGCAGCTGGGACAGGGAAGATGTTGGGCAAGGATTCGTCGGTCATTCGGCCGGCGGTCAACATGCATCGCCCACGCGGCCGGCGATCGTAGCATTAGTCTTTGGCAACTATTATGAGAAAACATACCGAATCCTACCCCACTGTTCCCCCAACGTCGACAATTTGTCGAATTGCCCCAGGTCGTACAGCCTTGTCGTTGTTAGCATGAATTGTTAGTAGGATGCTTCCTTGGCTGTGGCGGGGCGTGGGTGTTTCTCTCTGTAACCAGAAGCTCACTGCCTCGGCCCACTGGGGACAATTCACGTGGTTTCGCAACTCAAAATTCTCTTGCACGTACTTTGTTCAAGTAAACAACACCACGTGCTCGCCGACGGCCTTCTTGACAGTTCATAATACGCAAGGCATAATGTAGTAGCAACATCTAGTTTGACAAGCGTAGCAGCATGAAATGCTGCTGCTTGCCGCCTGTCTGCGCGATGTATCAAAGCTCCAATGGATCTTGATATTCTTAGTCAAGTATGGTCCGAGTCCGAGTCCGAAGTCCCCTACGTGGCGCACGCACCCATCTCCGAACCATCCTACGCTTTGCGGTTACATCTTGCTTTCGTGCTCAATTGATTGACGTGACAATCAACCACTGTCTTACATGAAGCGATTACGAGGGGAGGCTCTCGAATTCTCATTCATAGGGTTGATAGAGCACCGAGCGGAGATATTATTGCGGCGCACTTGAAGATGTCAACTCCATACACAGTCTTGGATTGGTTTCATATCAGGTAGTTGGGCTAGGAGATCGATATATACTTGGCGTATGGAGAGATGGTCAGGTTGTGAAAATTGTATGATTCTTGGAAGTTTAGAACCTTACAAATTCCCATACCTAAAGAATTAGAGAATTAAGTACCTAGATGTTTAGTGGAGTGATTGTGTCATCTTCCTTGGGAACAGGCTAGAGAAATGTGAAAGGCATCAAACTATCAGCGGACGGAAGTCTGAGGCTCAGCAACTGAGCTGGTTGAAACTAACAAGTCGCTTAAAGGTCTATCAAGCTGTATCCCGGGTAAGCCATAGTGCTGGCAACTTGCTCAGTGAAGGCCCGGGACTTGGGTTAGACATATAAGCTTAAGTAATGTCTAGTCCAATCCAATTGAATCATCTTAGACAGTTGAGACATGAGTTAGTTCGACTACTTGCAGTCAGTAGACAAGTCCCCTTAATCTCAAACGTCCTCCTATTGGTTGCCTAGGTAGTCTGCGCGGAGACACAATCTCAACGGCATGGGAGCGTACTTATAGAAGTCAGCTCCGAGTCTGCAGCCCGCTGTTCTTCCAGCATTGGATTAATACAGCAGTCGGGTTATGGTGCCGTCAGTCTCCCGGCCCTTGGGTTGTACTGAGGATTCAAAGCAGCCTTACTCTACAGAACAATATGTGAACATGAGATTCAAATTGCCAAACCTCGGGTCTGAAGTTCCACTTCAAAGGCTCGAGGAGAGGTTGGATTATTGAAAGATGATAACTCCAGACCACAGTAAGTTTCAATGGAATCGAGTTGAGAGAACAAAATTCCACTTTTGCAACTGATTGTGTTGACATATAGCAAGCAGCATCAGTGCGTCTATCTCTACTAAGATCTGTGCCGACTCTCTTATTTCTAAGTCATTACCCCCCGATGGAGCTGATGTTCGTCCGCGCCGATTTCCGTTTTCGTACTCACGATGCGAGAGCGCTTGGTGGGGCGATGACCGGGGCCGGGATCCTTTTGTTAGGTGCCGTGGATCGGAGCACGTGCAAAAGTCTGGCGGCGGGGCAGCGAATGCAGGTTTGACCTAGGCCGGCCGAGGCAATCGACCATTTCGTTGGCTGCATGCAAAAGATGGACAGCCATGCGAGCGCACTGAGCCAACAACATGCGGCTTGTTTGGTGTTCCAAGGAGTTCATCAAATGACCTTCGAGCCTCGAGTTCTTGCAGCAACTAATTCCATACCTTGTTTGGGTGGTAGAATAGAATTCAGGGCAGTAACCAGTATTATTACGTGACATGCTGCCCTATCTTACGTGCGCCATTTGTGAGCCATCACTTACACAGCCCGTATGGAGCCCGATTGTTGGTTTGAGATGCAAGAATCTGGATGCCATGTTTCGTTGGCCAAAGTAATATGGCATTTAAAACAACTTTTGCGGGGTTGCCCCATTTATCTTAATACTTTTGGGACCGTAAATGGCTCAATTGAATGCTATGGAGACCCTCAAGATAAGGTGAGGCATTCAGTAATGGGAGTCTCGACTGGTGTTCAGTAGAGAAGCTGGAAATTGATGAGTTAATGGGCCGAATGTAGCTAACGTTCGTTTCTTGGAGATGTAATGCACTCGGAAAGAATCATAAGAGTATCGTTCATGTATTGCGTTGATACCGTCTACTTTCTTCAATACAGCCCAGACGTGTCTAGCAATTCCCAACGACCCCGTATAGTATGACATTCAGGATTCATCTGCGGGATCTGGAAGCCCCGATAACCCCGAAAGACCCCTTGCGGCATGTATTCTGCCATAAGGTACCTTAGGTTCAAGTTAGGTACATGTACCTTTAACCTAGCATATAACTTTGTCTCGGCAATCCGCAACATCATGATGCACTGAAGCGATGTTAAAGTCGTAGAAACTCTCATTGACCGCGAAAACTCGTTTCAGTTCGACTTTGGTGGTAGGGACGAGATTCAGATTTTCGTGTTGCCACGGTCATGTTGAGGACAGTGAACCTGGATAGTCGGTACGGTGCTGTGCCTTGAGAACCGAATGCGGTGAAGGTCATTGAGCTTTCTCGGTACAACTTTCGTCATGAGACGGGATACCCGCATAGCCCAGTACTGTGCTCTCATGAAATGTTGCTGTAGTGATCTTGGGATGATATGGGGTTCTATTCCGGAGACTAGGTCTCGCGAAGGTTATTACGTGACCCTGAGAATGATGTGTCGTTGAGGTTGCGTTAAGGGAAGTTGACGTGGATTCCTCGATAGTTGGGAGAGTCGCCCCAAAACCCGCGGGGCCTGCGGCCGTTAAAGTCTTTCCAGTCCCTTCTATACTCCTTCATCTTTTCCTTCTTTCTCTTTTCTGATACTCCGCGTTCCAGAAGGGCGTACCACTCGAGTTTCTGGGCCATTTCGAGGCTGGCGACATCTCTCTCCTCGATGGCAGCCTCGGAAGGAGTGAGTTCTCTGGAGCATCCGCAACCCATTGTGATGACTGATTTGTATCTTAGAGGGATGAGTGGAGAAAGGTTGTTGCGGTGGTTATAGATGTGAGGGAAATTGGAACCAATGACCAGCTGCGTTGTGAGAATATGCTGATCGGATTGCTGGTGAGGGACGGGGCAGGAGCCGAGGATTGGTGCGAAGAATCGGCCAGGTTATGTGAGTGAGAGGAATGGGTGGTTTAGCTGGTGAGCATAAATGAATGCCAGCAGAGGTGCTTTCGACTTGTATATCCTGGAAGAGCAATCTCCGTAACCTGTATGGTAACGATTCTCCCTCATGGTGTCCATGAGAGTGCCCACTTTCCAAAGATGTTGTCAACTTTGTCCACCATGGGAAAGAAAGGAGACAAGGTTGTCAGGCAGAAACCCGGAGTCCCGGCCATGGCAAAAATCCGCATCCCTTTGCGCAGTGTTAGTGAACTTTGCTGCCAAGCATCTTTTGGCTTCATTGCCCGGATCTCTGTCTCAATTGTGTGAGAGATCTTGTCAACAGTAAGGCTTCTATTGTGAGTCTTGTCTTCTCTTGGCATCACCTTCCTTTACACAGCCTATGACACTTGCTACAATGCTTCAAAGTCTGATGAACAAAGAATATTCGTTGCAGTCATTTTGCCTATGTCACAAGAATTTGATGGCAGTGAGAAAAGGACTCATCTAGACGCTCTCACATTCATCACGAAGAGCCCTCCGGTACCCTACCTTGATAAGCCCGACCACTCAAGTGCACAGCCAGACCTGCGCCCCTACTGACATCGGGCTAAGGGAGACAGGTTTGGCGACAGGCAAAGTAGTCCAGGTCAAACGCAACCCTGATAGCTTAAACACTGTTGCTTAGAGGTAACTCCGAAGGCTTCGACCGTAACGCTATGAATTAGCTTGGAGAAGAGGCCAGTAGTGCTGGAGATACGTGCAAACATCAAGTTATCAACGGCCAGGCTGAAGCTTATCCCACGTGCAGGTCTTGCAATGACCATCCGCAAGGTATCTCGTTACTCAGAAGCAGTTAGTATTATACGAAGCCTTCTTATGAAATTGACTAGTAGCCTCAGAGCGTGTATGAAGGGGCAGAGCTGTAGCGTACCAACTACTTCTATTACACTAATAGCGGAATGGGAACAACTGGAAGGTGTGTGTCTCTTACTCAGTAGACAGGAGACGAACAGAGTTTTAATCCGAAATCCTTTCCGCTATTACCTCGAGTCAGAAGAATTCTTCACAGCCGAAAGGCGGAGAAGATATTCAGATCTTTGTGTTATCGCTTCTTTGTAGTTGATGCGATATTTCGACTCCTTGAGCACCCCAACTGTAACTCGAAAAATAGCAAACGTATTTTGCGCATAAAATATCGACACCAAAGATGAATCCTATTAGTTTTTCCTATCCTTCATGGCTTCAGGTACATGAAGCTTTAGATACTACTCTCAGTCCGAGAGCCCCATGAGAGATCGCGCTAAAACATCTCAGCAGACCATATTCAGCAATGGAATCGTGTATCTCATTTATTTGACTGTCGCATGGATCTCGGGTTTATCAAGCAGTCATTCGCCTGAGGCACTGCTATATTCCCAATCGACGAGGTCAATCTGTATGAATCCCCGCCAAGAACCAGATTAGAGCTACCAGTGCTCAAACTCGATGATCATACCATATATTGGAACACACATCTTGCAAACTGCGTGAGGATGTAGAATGAGCGGAAGACACCACTGTCTTAGAAAACAGTGTACTGTAAAGCCGAAGCATGTTTGAGGCGATTGGCCAAGACAATGCAGCCGCTCATTGATAGAAGCATCCTTCAGTACATTGAGGAAGGTCAGATTGAACAATTATCCAGCGACGACCAGATAATCTATTGCTTCACGGTGGCTAAATGGAAAACGTAGCTGCAGAATTTGGCGGAGGCGAACAAACATGGCCACGTAAATGATTGAAAGAAGCAGAAGTCTTAGCTAGAATGTTGCCATTCAGCTTCACGATCGGCATGCGCAACGTTACGTGGATCATGGTTGATTGTGGTTGGGCTGTTAGTGCAGGCAGATAGGTGCACACTAGTCTTGAATCCTTCACCAAATCACTATCGAGGCTCGTGTACCTGCCCTTTCGGACGAGACTGAGCCGAACGGGTAGAAACCGGTCCGATCAAATGTGTCTCGATCCTGCAACCACCAGCGTGAGGTCGGCTGCGTTACCAACGGCTTGCCTCGGCCGAGTGGATTGTGGCGGCTCCTAAAGGGACCTAATATGTCATAGATCAGCTCTCAGATGATAAGGACTAAGCTGCCATTCGTCTGAGCAGGTTCGCCCGAACTAACGCCACTGCCGTCTCTTATCCCAACTTCCAACATACTTGTACGCCCCGCAACTCGCCATTAAGTGTTAACCGTGCCTATAGATACGACATGTCACCGAGAGGCAAGGTGTCGCCCACAAAGTGAGTGCGTCGGCTCCATCAAGAGACCCAGAGGGAGAGACCCAGCGTACCAGCCTGGCGGAAAGCTGCGTGGGGTTGATGAGTGACCACAGGCTGGGATTCCCTATCTCTGGGTTTGCCTGCTACCGCTTGCCAGATGGCCAATGGGAAAGACCGAATTTCTTGCAATCATTAGGACATGCCATACTTCTTTGGTTCTTTAGCTGACCTTCTGCAGGGCGGTCCACAAGGCTAGGTAGGCCGCATGCTTTCCTGGGATGTCACTCACCTACCCGAGATACCGAGGAGACGCTGCAGCCGTCCGGATCAGAATGCGCGCTGGCTGCCCACCCCGCAGAAGATATTCTGGAATAAGGGTTCGGCGGCCGGGTATCACGGATGGAGCTCTCGCAACCTTTTTCGCCATCTCGCATGCCCATGTCCCGGAAACCACGCGAGGTGGTGGCCAAATCCATCCATTCAATTTCTAGGTTGCCCACATCAACAAGCCCATGTCTGTTTGCCGCATTGAAAATCATTACCAGTTATGATATGAAATTGCTGTGTGAGGAAGAAGGCATTTCCAGGCGGCATTCATGAATGCTTGAATAAGCACAAATTATTCCAATTTAATTGTTTGGCTGTCGCCCAGGGTGGTGGTGGTCAGTCGTGACACCGTGCCACCGCGCGCCACGCCATCTTTTCCAGCCAGCGGGGACCTGGGGAAATGACAGGAACTTTACGTACGAGAATCCGTAATTCCAGTCGTTCTCGATAACCTTAAACTGCTACCGAGGCGCTGAGAATCTGTCGCAAATAGACTGGGAAAAAAGGGCATCAGTAATCGATGTTGCGGCGGTTTGTCAGGCGTAACATATCGCTTGCCTTCCTGTTTGTTCCTTCGCGTGATGTTTGCTCACCAAGTTTGTCCAAATGCTGTCCGCTGTGCTACAGTGAGAAAGACGGTGAGACAGTTGAGTGAGAAAGGATGCCGAGGTTGCTGTCGAGTCAGTTGCGCCGATTCGCTGTTCCTGGATAGATGTGCTGAATGAATGACATCTCCCATCTTCATCGCCAACGCAGGAATACCGATACAATCAAATCTGACCACAACCGCATTTCCAAGGTCCTTTTGCGCGGGACTATCGCGTGGGGCGGAGGTCACCCATCAGGAAAGTCTCCAAGCGCAGTCGGACGAACCAACCCTCTCCAGCAGCTCGGATCTTAAGCGGCAGGCATCCTTCAACCGTGTCAACCCAGAAGGGCGCGCCTACGGAGCACAGAGGGACGTTTGTCACGCCTTCAGAGGGTCCATTTGCGGAGGGAACGAAGGGGTGGGAGGGGTCTCAGGAACTTTTTGTTCATCCACTTGTGTCCAGAATGCTCAACTTGTCAGTGCTTGTGTCATTAACCTGACAGCCTCGAAGCCAACTCGACGCAATGATTGGCCTTGCTGCCGACACACCATGACATGGGTGGCATCATTTGCCGTCTCTTCCGACGTCCTTCCCGAAGAGTGCAGATTGTCGCTCTGTTCCCGCGTCTCTGAGTGGCCAGCAGGGTCGGAACTCGCTTCTCCAGCTCTTCTACTCTCGCGTGCCTTTGCAGGGATTCAACTCGGGTGATTAACTGAGAAAGTCTTGGCCTCGAAGGCTTGAAGGTGGACAACCGCGCTAGACAGGCATCATCCTCGGACCCCAAGGTCCCTTTGCTATCGGCAGATCCACTGAAAGCAGGGCCCTTTTGCATTGAACGACTTTTTGTCGGAGGAGTGGCGACGCGGGTTGGCTAGCTCGCAGCCACCAACGCGTTGGTCTTGTTGCCCTTTTCCTCCTTTTGGCTCTAGCGGTCGAGCCTGGGGTACGACTTGCAGCTTCTGGCGATGCTTCCCACGCTTCCCCGACCTTGGCCACCCGTCTTGGACATTGCTTGAGTTGCTTGAGATGTGCTTGGCTGCCAATCTCTCTGCCACACCCGGCGACGCCATGCCCTCCCGCGGTGACTACCTGCTCTTCTCGTGCTTGGCGCCCAGCCCCCTTGGCGATCGATCAGCGAGGCGGCTCTTTGAATGGCCTGTTGAGTGCGGAACGACTCACCTCGATGCTCTCAGTCAGCTCTCTGGCTCCTGTCAGTCTGACAACCCCGACGTTGTGCGCCCCATGTCGTCAAGTCAGTGTGCAACTTTGGCGGCTGGAAGATGGGAGGCGGCGGTGGCCGGCGGCACGACGGCGGAGGAGGGTAGCGGGATGGATCAATTGCCAACGCCCCAACGCCATTCCCGCTCAAACGGCGCTCAATGGCCCTGGCCTAACCATCGAATGACAAGAGGCCTCTTGGTCATTTCTGGGAGGCGGACAGGCTCCGCGACCGCACCGTCGAACAGTACATGAGTACCTAATTTGCTCCAGTCACCGAGAAAGGCCTATCAGGGGGTGGAGAAGAGACGGGCGGAATGAGTCCACCCCCAGAGCACCCCACCACTCCCACAATCCAGCCCGTTCCTCCTCGAACTGCTAGTTCGTTGCCTGCAGTTCTTCGGGTGGTCCTCATCTGCGAGGATATCGAAGTATCGAACGCGGGTTGGCGGGTTGGTCGGTTGACTCTCTGTGCCGTGGTATCCTATCAAACGGCACGATCACACCTCTTACGAGCAACTAGAACCGTCCCTTCCCACCCTTCTAGACGGTGGCGAGGAAGGATAGACCCAACAAGAGTCCTCTCGAGACGAACGATTGGTGCATATCAGGGGCGATTTCGTTTATCGGTCACGTCAGTGCGTCTGTCAAGGACAAGCTACCGCCCGTTCCACGGCTCCAGGTGTGTGTACTCCATAGGAGACACACACACCCTCTCGTCCAAACAAGCTTCCGCTTGCATCCAGCGCAATATCTACATAGTAGCCTTTTCGTATCGCCCGATACTCCGCCAGGGGTTGGCCCGCTTCGCCCACGACTGACTCCATTAGGCAGGTCAATATCTCGGCCCACTGGTCGCCGATATGGCAACCGATCATGGAGCCCATCAACGAGGCCCTGGATGTGCGACGCATCTAAATACTACCCGACGCGCTCTCCCTCGTCGTGCTCGATCTTGGTTTCTTCAGCCCACAAGCTCTACGACCAGAGACTCCCCCCTTTGAGTTCCATTCTTTTGAGAACTCAGGGTGCAACCCGAACGCAATACCAACCCGGTAACCAGTACCTGAAAGACTGCCAACCATGGCCTTCAGCAAGTGGAGGGGCAAGGTCGGAGAGCGGCCCATCGTGGTCGACGCCGTCTCGACCGGCGTCGATGCCAACGGTCTCGAGACCGTCAACCCGGAAGCCGAACTCAAGAAGTTCAAGAAGATTCACAAGTGGGATCCCTTTTTGGATATTGACAAGCTCGATGCCGCCGACGCCGCCGTCCAGTCTGGTGACTACGAGAAGGAGGCTGCCGTTGAGGCTGCTCTCCACGAGGACTCTCCCTACCCCGAGGTCCGCGCTTCGGTGAGTTTGTTCAACGTCCCGAGTCGAGCAACGGGCGTCATGACTAACAAGCTCAGGTTCAACCTTTTGACGATACCGAGCTGCCCATCAACACCATCCGCGCCTGGTCGATTGGTGCCATCATGTGCACAATCATCGCCGCCTGCAACATTCTCCTCGGTCTCCGTCGCTCACCCATCATCATCACCTCCACCGTGGTGCAATTGATCTCCTACCCCCTCGGCTGCTTCTGCGCCAAGGTCATCCCGGAGATCAAGTTCAACCTCTTTGGTCACGAGCTCAACACCAACCCCGGCCCCTTCAACGTCAAGGAGCACACCATCATCACCATGATGACTGCTGCCGGTGCCACTGCCAGTTACGCTATTGATATTCTCCTCGCCCAGGAGATTTTCTACAAGCAATACTTTGGCTGGGGTTTCCAGATTCTGCTCATTATCTCGACCCAGGCCATGGGTCTTGGTATTGCCGGTATTCTGCGTCGCTACCTCGTCTGGCCCGCCGCCATGGTCTGGCCCGCGACCCTCATCACCACCACCGTCATGCACTCACTTCACGACCACTCATCCTCAGATCCCGCCCTTACCAACGGCTGGAGGATCGGTCGCTACAAGTTCTTCCTCATTGTGGCTGCCGCTACCTTTGTCTATGAGTGGATTCCTGAAGTGTTTGCTCAGTTCCTGCAGATCTTCACATTTGTCTGCTGGATCGCCCCCAACAACGTTGTCGTCAACCAGGTCTTTGGTGGTCAGACTGGTCTCGGTCTTATCCCCATCTCCTTTGACTGGAGTACCATTTCCGGTTTCTTGCTCTCTCCCCTGCAGACCCCGGCTTTCGCCATCGCCAACGTCGGTGCCGGTATCATCATCATGATGCTTGGCTGCATCGGTCTTGCTTGGGGCGGCCCCGAGTTTTACCGCTACCTCCCCATCAGCGCCAACTCCAACTTTGACCACTTTGCTCAGCCCTACAACACCAGTCGTATCTTGACTCCCGAGTTCACCTTCAACGAGACTGCCTACAAGGAGTACTCTCCTCTCATCTTGGGTCCTGCGTTCTCCCTGTCTTACGGCATGGGCTTCGCTGGTCTCATCAGCACCCTCGTTCACGTCGGTCTCTTCTACGGCCGCGACATCATCGACCGCACCAAGTCTGCTTCCAACGAAGAGGCTGATATTCACCTCAAGCTCATGCGCCGCTACAAGGAGGCTCCCGAGTGGTGGTTCGCGACCATGTTCGCTGTCAGCTTCGCCTTTGGTATGATCGCTTCCCAGGTCTGGAACACTCACTTGACCTGGTGGGCCTACATCATTTGCATCATCATTGGTGCCTTCTTCATTCTTCCCGTCGGTATCATCCAGGCTGTCACCAACCAGCAGACCGGTCTCAACGTCATCACTGAGATGATTGTTGGTTACATGACGCCCGGCCGCCCCGTCGCCATGATGCTGTTCAAGTCTTGGGGTTACATGCTCTGCTACAACGGTCTCCAGTACGTGTCCGACATGAAGGTCGGCCACTACATGAAGATTCCTCCTCGCACCATGTTCGCTGCCCAGACCTTCGCCGTCGTTTGGCTGTCCCTTGTCCAGATCGCCTCTTACAACTTCCTCCGTGGTAACATTGATGGCGTCTGCACTTCCCATCAGGCTCAGGGTCTCACCTGCCCCAACGCTCGTACCTTCTACAACGCCAGTGTGATTTGGGGTGTCATTGGTCCCCGCCGCATGTTCGGTGCCGGCCAGCTTTACTCTTGGGTCAATTACTTCTGGCTCATCGGTGCCATCTGCCCCGTCATCCAGTTCTTCCTCGCTCGCCGCTACCCTCGCAGCATGCTCCGCTACGTCTTCTTCCCCGCTATCTTCGGTGCCGCTGGTATGATCCCTCCTGCTACCACCTGGTGGTTGGGCCAGTGGGTTATTGTTGGTCTCATCTTCAACTGGTGGGTTCGCAACCGCTTCTTCGGCTGGTGGAGTAAGTCTTTCCCCATTTGTGACTAGTGCCCCACTTGGACTAGCCGTCGTGCTATCACGTGTGCTAACCCAACCATCAGCTCGTTACAACTACGTCCTCTCCGGAGCCCTCGATATCGGCACCGCTCTTTGCATCGTCATCTCCGGACTTGCTCTGGGTCTTTCTAACACTGAATTCCCTGATTGGTGGGGTAATAATATTATGGTATTTCAGCCCTAAATCTATTCTAAATTGTCCAATTAGCTAACTGAAGATGTAGAACAACAACCTCGACGCCGAAGGTTCCGCTGTCACGAAGATTTTGCCCGACGACGGCTCAACCATTGGACCTACCCACTGGTAATTCGTCCAAGAGAGTAGCGAGTAGAAGGAATATGCTGCGAATGCCAATGAGCAGCTCACGTTGTAATGAGTTTAGCGACAGATGTTTATCAACATCTAATCGAACATATTTGGATCACCGCTAGTGTCAATATACAAAGTGACATGTCAATGAGTACAGCGACACTGTCTAGCAGTGACTGGCTAGATCAAGATGGAATACACAAATAGCGACATTGGTTGAATGCGAGATGTACGGCCCAAGGTAGGCGTCTGAAAACAACTTCCAATAGCAAGCCAACGGGTTTCGATTGCGTCCATGATGGCGCGCCGGGGAACATGAGGACGCGTCGCTGACGTTGGTTGTTTTCACCTATCGTGAATGTTTCGTTTGCAATATATGCTAGCTGCTTAGTGGACAACGATGGTTTCAGCTAAGGAAGATACCAGGTGGGCTCCTAAGATGCACGAGCTGCCGCAAGAACGGTCAGTGAGACGTTACGTTGCTCAGAAAAAGGTAATCAATGATGCACCAATGGGTTGTCTGATCATCGTTATCCAGGAAAATGGCACACTTGGTAGTCTTACGAGCTTCATGCGTGGCAGGAGTGACTTGTGTGGACACCAAGATGAGGGCGATGTTTAGTGACTCAGCTGAAGGACTCAGCCGCGAAAGATGATTCGGTTTTGTTGATTTCATAGTCGGACTTACCTTGGCATTTCACTTTACGGGGATGTGTTTTGGAGAGCATTATGAATGAAACAAACAATATTCTTCTGCAAAAGAGAACTCTATGACAACAAACTTAAAACATCAAACGTTGCTTCTTCTTCACAGGCCCTTCGAAGTCCTTCTCCTCGGTCTTGACCTCGATCTTCTCCTCCTCCGCCTCCTCCGCCTCCACCTTCACCCCGCCAGTCTCCATGTCTACATCCTCATCTGCTTCTCCAAAGAAGCCACACGGAGATGCAGAATGTTCTCTCTTGATGCCGTGACTGCCATCATTCGCGGCTGTTTTGCCAGACATGGTCACCACCCTGCCACTCTTCCATAACAAAAGCCAGACCTGGTATTGTTCACGCGCCGTGGTTCCCCTGGTCCCTGCGATGCCCTTCGAGATGTACGGCGGGGCTTTCGGCAATGTGAATTCCGGTAGAGCTGGGAGGTCCAGCTGAGGCTTGGTGCCGAAGGCCTTTGGGCTCATCTTCCCGACGACGTTGATGTCGCCAATGATAACGAGACCGCATCGCTGCCTCGTCAGGAGGACGTTGAGTCGGGACCGTTTCTTTGTGAACCCGGGACCAGGATCTATGGCCTTGGTGCCCATCACAACAAAAACAATGTCGTTTTCCCGGCCCTGGTAACCATCAATGGTCGATGCGGGACTCATCGTGGCGAGTTCGGGGCAGTGCTTCTGCGTCAATTTGTTCAAGAGTTCCACGTTCGACCTGTAAGGCGATAGAATTACCATCTTCGAAGCGTCAATGGACTTCTCCTTGACAAGTTCAGATACCATGTTGAGGGCGGTTTGAACTTGATCGCGGGAACGTTTACCGCCGTTGACGTAATCGACTTTCACGACTGTATCAGGGCAGTGCACGAAAATTGGCGCGAACTTGCCCTCCGCGGGGGCGACTAATTCCGTGAAGCGTTTCCTGAAGAAGCTCTCCAGACGATGGCCAATTTCGAACTCCGGTAAGTCGATGTTGCAGCTGGGCGCGTATCTCACCGGGATGGATGGATAGATGACTTTGCCGACGATGTCGAAAAGACCGTTGGCCATACGAAGTTGAAGGCGCATACGGTGGACCAAATGTCCGGATGCCATCAAGAAGCCCTGGGCTGAGACGTGTCCGTCGTTTGAGAACTGGTTGTAAACGTTGCCAGAAGCGTCGAGACAGTGATCATCAGTCAGCACAGTGGGTGGGAGCTGCTCCGTATCTCCGCCACACAGAAGAGGCAGCATCTTGTTGCCCCAAGCGGTCGCTAGGTCACCACGGTCCATGTTTGCCGCCTCATCAATGGCTACAGCTTGCGCTTTCAGCCACCAACGATTGTACATCTCTTTGACAGAGACGCACAGGGAAGGCGTGGTAGCTAGGATATCTGCCATAACGACAAGTTGATCCATGACGGTGGACAAGATCTGATTATGGGATGGAGACGCGTTGGAATACTCATCCCAGGTGATGTTGCCAGTGGCTACAGCTCGAAGTCTGGCCCAGTCCTGTCTGGTATCGATGTCGCGTCGAAGCTGGTGCAACGCCTCCTTGTCATCTTTGTGGAGGTCTCGGACAGCAGGGGAACGCAAGAGCACCAAGAGCCAAAAGGCCACGGACAACTCGAGGCGCCAGGGCGCCGCGCGATCATGATAGCGAGGGGCAGCCATGTCTCCAAGATGAGGGTCTTTCAGCAGAGCTTTGAACGCGGAAAGCTCGTGGTCTCGCCTGTATCCACGCAGTACCATTCGATGGCGAGCTCGCGGCGTGCTTTCGGGAAGATTGTCGTTGTATCGCAGGCAGACTTGACGGGTTATCTTGTCGATACGGACCGCAAAGTTGGTGACAGCCACATTGGCAGGCGCCGTACAGAAAACAGGACCGAGACTATACTCCATGGCAAGTGTGGTCTTCGCCATTTCAGTGGTCTTGCCATAACCCGGGCCCTATGATACAGTTAGTTTTTCTTTCTTTGGACGGAACAGGGAATATAACCTACTCCTGTGATGATGGCGATTCCCAGTAGAACCTGGCGGCAAAACGAGGGCCACCGTTTTCGATCCTCCTCCAGGCTTATGCTCGTCAGAGCCTCCTCGTAGCGGTCATTCTTTCCGGGCAAAAATGAGACCTTGGGCAGGCGACGGAGAGAAGGGGGGTTTCCGATGATTGTGGTGGACGCCACGGCCTCAGTGAGACCGGTCACACCTTCGCCTTCAACTGCAGGACCAGGCTGCATCATCCACTCCGCGTAGCCTTGCCCACGCATTGTGAGTTGAGCGAGATGACTACTTTCGGAATTTGGCTTGTTCCACTTGTCGACGGCGATGATCTTGCGCTTGGTATCGTCCAAGATGCCAAAAAAGTGTAGGGCTACGCAGCTCTAGTGCGCCATCCCCGCCGCATTGGCAACCGCTCGATTTTCGAAGCTCACAATGCTGCATTGACTGCCGGGATGTTGAGGGGGCGGGCGCACCACGGCAAGCACAGCCTCGGACTTGCCACGAGGGTGAGGCTCGAGGGCCTGAATGCCGCTCGCGTACGATTTGAAGCTACACTGCCTACACATAGTCAGTACATGAGAGTGAGGTGGGTTCCCTGAGTTAAGTTACCAAGACCCAGAGGGCTTGTCGTCGTCCTCATTCTCCCATACAAGCAGAGAAACTTGTTCGTCCAAGAGTCTCTTCCATGCATGCCCAAACTGATCCATGAACTCCTTGGGAAGAGGAAGAATGACGAAGTAGGTACTCTCGCGATCAGGATTTTGAACGAAGTAGGCGCGCAGCTTGACAGCAGCGACAAGTTGAGCCTGCTGCCACACATACAACTCGTTCTGCAGTAGAGATTGCGTTGTGACAGTCAACATGGAGTTGGCGTCTTTGAAACTGATGATAATGTTAGTATTGTATGAAGGCACTCGATTCTATTTGTAGCCATACCTGTGGACGGAGTGGTATGCAGCCTTGCGTGGGTTTTTGGCGAGAAAATCTGCGCCACGTTCGGGATCGAAGTTGTGGGCATCACCGTAAGGGTAGTCGAAGGGTGGCGGCAGATTGTCGAAGGCGAAGTTCTTGTGGATGTCATTCGGTTTACCCTTTTTCATCATGAAAACATGAAAGGTTTTGCGGCGAATGAACTCGGATAGAGTGACTCCATAAATAGAACCGTTCTCGTTCACAAACTTCTCAAGGACGGGCTCCAACTTGTTGATGTAGGCCATACCCAAGCCTTCGATCGAGACTCTGTCGTTGTCATCCACGTCGCATGAGAATGTGATGATTGTCGTGCCGGGGCCCTCTTGCAGCGAAGGGAATTTGCTGAGCAGTTCGGGTGAAGCCTCCTCAAACTTCTGAGTCCACTTCTGGCGATTAAATCGAATGCCAATCTCGAAAGTCGAAGAAGGATCGTATGTGTTCCCCTGCTTTTTGTCTAGACAGGCCAATGTGTTAGTGGTAGTGTATATCGAATGGCAGTGATGGGATACTCACAGTGGAAGCGTACACCGGAACCGTTGTCCTCGTTATCTGTGCCGTCTGGGAACTTCAAGACGAGGGCGATGTGTGGGTCGAAACCGTCATTGGTTTCTACGCGGATCCTAGCTCCGATCGATATGCCACTGTCGTTGCGACCATGCGACGCCAGAATAGGACCAAACAGGTCGCTCAAGAAGATGGCACATTTCCCGTGGCTGGTCGGAGCGTAGAATCGTGACTTGCCCTCGGCAGGCTTGTCCTCGGCAGACTCGCTCTTGGCACCCTTGGTCTTCTTGGGAGGCATGTTGACCTTGTGTCACTCCAGATTAGCTGATGCCATGAGAACTGTTTCCAAAAAGATGACTTACCAATTGCGAAACGTATGTTTCTCTCTCACCAACTTCACCACCTGCTATCTACGACCCAAATCCACGCCTTGACCGTACCGACACAAACTCTTTGGAGTCGCCTCGTTGCTCAGAGAAGACTATCACTAGGTAATAAAGTAGAGGTGATCCCAGATCAACCCCTGAAATCTCTGAGTCCGGTTTGCTTCACAAAAGAGTTTGAAATCTGTTGGCTGTTAGCTTCCTGATTGTATGAACACCCTGAAATCCGAATTCAACGCGTGGAGGTGATCGCGTAAAATTTGAGCGACTGGTCTGCGTTGAAGAGAGGAAAAGAAAAAAGGAAGAATAACTCGAGGTGAAGTTCAGCCAAGGTACCCAAGCTGAGGTAGGTAAGTTAGGCGGTCCGCTTCCGCACGGTGGGCCCCGGGTCTCCACCTTAACTACCGACGTGTTGAGCCAATCAGAGATCTGGAATTTACCCACAATTAATAGTTTTATCAAAATTAGCCACACTCTTACCATGGTAATATTCCCTATGGGCCTATTTCGGAGAAAGACTACCCGACCACTTTACGCAGTTGGACTTTACCTCGAATTCTTGTTAATCTCTTGATCTATTTAATATAGATCGGTTACCCGAATTTTACGTAATCGCCTCTACGTAGCTAGGTTTAGATCTTAGGGTGTCTATATAACCGCGTTAGAACCAAGACGACAGATAGGGAACAGACGTGAGTTTGGCACTGAATCACATCCTAGAATCACAATTTACGGGTAATCGATGCACTAGGCTAATATATATATTAACTACCTCGATTAACGGCTCCGAAAGCGAGTACTATTCCTATATAAAGATATATTAATATCTTTAATTATATTATTAATATTAGTATTATATTACTAACTATTATAAATAATTATAAATCTATTTAATAAAATAATAATAATATTTTTAAATTATAAAAAAAAATAAAAAATATAAATAAGTAAGGTAAGAATTAAGCCCGCTCCTTCTCGTTTTATAATTTTTATAATTATATTTAATAAGGACATAAGCTATTATTAAGAACGAGACGCTCTATTAATAAGCTATGCGCTTTATTAATATTATAAGTAGAGAGCTATGAGAGGCTTAAAGACCACTTAGCAATAGCAGCAGCTCCTAGCATGAGAGCCCTTTTAGGCTAGGTATACCTGTTAAGCTGCGCGCTTACTTCGTCCACAATCCTAAACGCGAGAATACCTTAACTACTTCGTTAGGCTAGAAGCTTAACTTATTATTATTATTAAACTGCGCGCCCACTACGTCCTTAATCTAGATTCTTAAGTCCTATCCTTATAGTTAGTTAGAAACCGTTTTTTTTATATCGTTTCCGCCCCGTTATAAGCTTAGTAATCGATCTAACGTCGTGAGCTTCGAAAGTTGAGCAGATGCGAATGCAGCTGGGATAGTAGTGCGCGATATCAACTATATAACGTCTTCTTAATACTAATTATTTTAGTATATAATAAAGAGAAATCGTCTGTATTATTACCCTAAGATTATAGTTATTAAAGTTTATATATTATATACAAGAAAATACGCTATGGGGAAATATAGAAAAGGACTGAGCCACGAGGCACAGAGTGAAACATGGTCTGTGCAATTGACGCTTGTGTATTGAGGTGCTAACTTCTCCTGCGGCGAGATTTCCGCCGCGCGGTTTGGTCAACATGCCTTCCAAAAAGACCAAGGGTGCCAAGGGCAAGTCTGGCGAGGACAAGCCTGCCGAAGCATTGCCTTATGCCCGTTCCGTTACCGAGAAGTGCGTCATCATGGACGGCTTGTCAGGTCCCATTCTGGTAGCAAGCGACGTTGATGACAGTGGCACCAACATTGATATCGCGACTCGAAAAAATAGGGCATATACCATCAGTTTCATAATCTTCAGATTGCGATCCGATTTCGTCGCCAGAAGTGGACTCAAGATTTTAAGGAGGCGTCCCATAAACTGCTTAGGTTCCCCGCTGCGGCCTCGACGGGAAGCACGCCGTCGCTGGCGCTCAAGTGCGTGAGGTAGTCTTCTCAGAGCACCAAGCTTTTTGCTCATGCCGGCAGTGGGCACGTACCCTGGGGGCTAATGTGGGTACGACCAAGGCCTCTGATTCGTCCCGTGTCCCGCTAGTCAAAATAAGGTATTGTGGGACCATGTCGGTGAAAGCCCACTCGACCACTTCACCTTACCCAGCTGGACTTCGCCTCGAGTCTTTCTTTTCCTCTTGATCTCTCCAACGCACACCGGTTACCAAAATTTTCGATCGCTTCCACGTCGTCAAGTTCGGGTCTAAGGGTATCTACAAAATTGTGAAGCTAACAGTCTACAGATATCGGATTCCTTCGTTTTTTGCCAAACCGGACTCAGAGGATTTAGACGTCAGTCCTCGACTACGACTAAGCCCTGGCAATAGTTTTCTCTGAGAAACGAGGTGAACTCAAAGGGGTTCGTATCGGTACGACCAAGGCGGGGATCTGGTTAGGATAGTAGGTGGTGAAGTCGGAGGGGCACAGCGAGAAATACAGAGAAGTATTTGGTCTTGCGCCATCAGTAAGTCCCCCCTTCGTGGAATGCGTGGGCACATTTCTGACAATTTAGCTGCGAAGGAAACATGGCGAATGAGAACAGAGATCCCGAGAAATTGATAGCCGAGTTTACGCCACTGCTGCACGCGTACTTGCGTCGAGCCGATTCCAGGACGCGACCTACCGAGCTACAACTTGACAGACTCAAGTCGTGCCTGACGTCCAAGACAGAGCGTGTTCCGGACACTCATTACCTCGGAGATCTGGAACAGAAGCTACCTCTCATCAAAAAGATTTACGAGTCATTGCCGCAACCCAATCATCACAAGAATCTCGATACAGCTCGTTTTTGGAGCGGCCTTTGGGCTCTAGAGGTTCACTCTTTAAAGGACATTGAAGCAAGGTTTGAAGCAATCCGGTCCGAGAAGCGCAAGGTGCGAAAGCTTCAAGAGTACCTTAAAGCTCTTGACGATGCAGCAGCCAAATATCCAATATTGCTCAGAATGTGTATGATCTTCTCACTCTAATTTGATCCACAAAAACTGATTAGATTCTCAGTCATGAAAGGGTACGACCAGGAGAAGGATTCCGGCGGGGCACAGCTTGGCGAAGGGACGCCAGGCGACACTGCATCAACTGCGACAAGAAAACGCCCAGCTTCAACGTCTGAACCGTCGGCGACGCCGCAGAAAATACCCAAGAAGACGGCCAAGGAGACGCCCCAGAAGACGCCCCAGAAGACCCCCAAGAAGACGCGCAACAAAGCAAAATCTGCCGAAGTGAGTATTGAATGTGACACAGGACGAGGTGCGAGCCATCACTGACTTTATTTCATTGCAGGCACTCAAGCGCGACAACGAACGATGTATTGTCACAAATATGGAAACACCTCAAGTCTGCCATATCATTCCCTTTGGTTTGTTGAACTGCGAAGAAGCGTTGTGGCCCTTGCTTGATGCAATGCAAGCCTGGTTTGGCAAGGAAGCAGTGATCAAAGCTCAGAGAATCCTGTGCGAAGAAGACGACGATAACATCATTGATGAGCCGGCCAATATGGTCTGCCTAAACCCCCACCTGCATAAGTGGTGGGCAGACGGCAGGTTCATGCTTAAGCCAAGAGGACCACCATACAAGGAGCCTGTGGGAGACGACGGCGTTGCGACGGACCTCAAGACTGCCAATCAGTCGAATCCTCGTCACTCTATGAACACACGTCGCGCAGAAAAACAGCCGGCCGAGAGATTCCGATGGTGTCAGGAAATGACTTTTCATTGGCTTCGAAAGACAGGTTTCCACATGACGGATCGTGCCGACTTCAACTGCAATCCCCGTGACGCGTTCCAGCCCATAGATCACAAGACACTTGGGGCAACGAGATTGGAGCCTTGGGAACTTGTGGTCGACGGACAGCTTATCAAGGTCTACGCCGATCGCGAAGCCGACCTGCCCAGCTACGATCTGTTGCAACTGCAGGCCAACCTTCTCACGGCATTCTCGCTCACAGCTGCCGCAGACCCGAAGCTTTACGAGTCTGACGACGAAGATGACGACTCCGGGGCCGTGGGCGAGTTCTCTGAGCAGTGGAAGGAGGCACAACTTCGTACAGGAAGTGATCACGGGCAAAACGACCTGGACGCCTTACACTCGGATGAGGCTTCAATCGGAGGCGACGAGGAGTTTGATCTTGTCATCAGGCCAGCTCCAGAGGAAGATGATGGGAACAGCGGCGACGAGGCTGGACAATCGAAGACCTAGAAGGCATCATCAAAGTCCGACTCCGTTCAACAAGAACCCCTCGCGCCCTCAACGTTGACAGCGGAGCTTGCGGCAGCGCTCGACTTTTCTGCTGTGGACGCTATAGACTTTCAACTTCGAAATTTGATGCAAGAAGTCCGTCCTAATGACAATCCCGCTGCGGATATTGGTCAAGATGCCGGTGGGAAAGGCGGTGATTCAGGTTCTGGTGAGCGGAGAGGATCGGCGGGTCCGAGGAAGAAAGCTTCCTTTATGGGTAGATTGGGGGATTTGAAGGGTTCTTTACGGGGTTCCTTGAAGAAACCGGTTGAGGAGCAAGCGACTGCGGAGGGTGAGCCACCTGCGCAGGGTGAAACGCCCGCGCAGGGTGAGGCCGCATCCCGTCGCAGTACTGGCGATAGGATCGGTCGCTATCTTCTCAGCAGATTTGGAGCGGTCGCATAATGACTAGAGAGTGTTTTATAGTAACAATCCCACTGTTTTTCTTTGAGTTCCTGAGGTTATCGCACTGGGCCCAACCCGTGAAGCCAGCGCTGGGCTCAGTGCGGATCTTTTTGGCAACTATGACCAACGCCCTGGATTGCTCGCTTGAGGATGACGCGCTGTGTGTTCAGACTGATACGCGAGTACTAGCGGCGGGACAGAATGACTTACGGGGAAAGAGAGGATAACCTCTGATCATGCCACACACCGTCGATTTTCAATCCGGGTCCTTCAGATACCCACCAGAGGGCATGGAATGATGAGAGCTGATATTATTCCTCCCTAAGAATCAGGATCAGGATGAGTGAGTCGATCCTGATCATCCTCAGAGAGGGACAGTCTGTGTGGCATCGGGTCATGCACTTGTACAGGAACCTCCAAAACTTTGATTCTCCAGTCACTGGCTCAGAATTACAGAGGCTGGTTAGATTCCGAAAGAAACTCCTCAGTGATGAGGATAATCTTTTAGTCGTCTTGCCAGAACCTGGTCCCTGAGATTGGTTAGCATTACAACCATACATGTAGGAAACCGTCAACCACGCCCTGGTGATTGCGACCGTGGGAGATCGTCGATGGCACCCGCGGAAAACATATTTGCGACCGTCAAGTTGCGAGTTGACGAGGAGCGATTACATAAGGGCACTTGCCATCAGTTAACAGTGGTACATAGTCAAAATGGCCGGGCTCATAGTAGACCACGAGTGGGCTATTCAGAGCAAACAGTACCCGCAGCTTATCATCGCTTTTACCACCAGGTCCGCACCGTAGACCCACGTGATTATAGGTTGTTCCTCACTACCTCAGGTGAGGTATGTTAGGGATTTAGAATTGTGCGGGAGATGGAGTAATTAGTAGGGTGGATAGAAGGGCAAGGCGGAGAAGGTGCGGTCTTGTGTGCCGGAGGTGGTGAGGTTCCGGCTCAGGTTCCCTGTGGCCTCGACGGGCAGCACGCCGACGCTGGCGCTCAGGTGCCTGAGGCACCTAGAGCACGCGATTAGCATGCACTGCCATCCCAGCTGCATTGGCATCCGCTCGACTTTCGAAGCCCACTACGCTATATCGACTACCGGGCTTATAAGGGGGCGGGAACGATACGGAAAGAATAGCTTCTAACTAATTACGAGGGTGGGGCTTAAGGATCTGGATTAGGGACGAAGTGTACGCGCAGCTCGATAGTAGCGATAAGTTGAGCTTGCTGCCAGATGTATCCCATGAAGCGTCAGTTAACGTTAGTTCGCGTCAATTAAAGTACTAGCTAGCAGTAAGATAATCCGACCCTATTCCCGCCACTCCCATCAATCAAGAAGTCAGCATCCGGATGACGGCTGTGGTCGACGAGATGATCTTATTGCGACACCTTCCAGAGTGGTAGGTTGCCACCTGCTTCGGGTGTCGGTGTCCAGGATCTCAGCTCAGCAAACTTATGTGCTCTTTCATGCCTCAAGGAGAGTCCGAGAGGGTATTTGTGTTCAAACATGTTAGTCATCGAAGTTGAAGCCATCACGGTAGGTACTGCCAATTACGAATTTTGCTAGGAGGTACCCTGTGCCTTCCGCCATGGATCGACTTAGACAGTCCCTGGTTGCTGAGCGGGTCCCCGTCCACTCCTGCCTGGAGAGTAATGTAAGCCACATTATGCGCCGCACCCCTCCAGTCAGCCACAGGTCAACAACTTTCAACGTTCATCTCAACAAAGGCATAATACTTCGTTAAGGTAAGGTAAAGTAGGCAGGGCCTTACGAACGCATGCCCCAAGTTCTATAACACAGCGAGCGTGTAACTTCCTAGTAGCAAGTCCCTTCTGCCAGACTGCCAACCACGCAGTTGTTACGTTTTCAACCCGGACCTCGTGCCGCAGTCTGTTTCCCATTTCGATGTTCCAAAGGTCAACTAGCTCCTTCCGTCTGAACAGTAGAGGGGCAACTTCGCCCGCAATATCTCGTAGTGCCATATGGGGCACTGCAGTGCGTTAGCTGTCGCGCTCGTTTCTGTGAAAGGTCACCTCTGGTTTGTGTATCAAGACGCCAGCATACTAGGTACATCATTGACGATGCATGCGCCAAAAGGCACGTGTGCCGCTAGCACTGGTCTCTTCGGATGGCTATCCAGTACGTGTCACATCATTAAATCACGTACTCTATACACATATCAACACCAGGAACTGCTTCATTGTAAATTGCATGCTATTCCGAGGGTTCTCTGAGTCTCGGGGATGGGGTTGCAAACTGTTGGGTAAGTCCAAATTTCAGGCTATCGGTGGGTGGACTCTAGCTTCTCTGGAGCAAAAAACGGAATAATGGAAAGGATTTGAACTAATTGGTTAGGTATGGTGACCTTACACCGCGAGCCCTTTGGCATACCTAGACCAAAGGGGCTCTCATGCTGAGAGCTGCTGCACTCGCCAGGTGATCTGTAAGCCTGTTATAGCTCGCTTCTAGCAACAATACAAGGGTATGTGGCTCATTGGTAGAGCGTCTCGTTCCTGGGAGCGGCCACGGCCCTACTAAATATAGTTCAAAGCTACGGAACGAGAAAGAGCGGGTTTATCTCCCGCCTCGCCTACTACTATTTTTTATCTTTTTTTATAATTAAGAAGTATTATTATTACTTTATTAGGTATATTTATAATTATTTTTAAAAATTAATAAAAAGATACTAATATTAATAACATAATTAAAAATACTAATATATTTTTAAGTAGGAATACTACTCGCCTTCAAAGCCGTTGGTTAAGGTTGTTAATATATATATCAAACTAGTGCATTATCCTCCTTTCGCAGTTCTAGAGCGGCATAAGTAACGAGGACAGCGAATCCGGTGTACGCTTCCATCTCTAGTATACCATCATTGCCATGTAAACCATCATTGTCATTCGATGTATACTACCACTAATACATTGGGCTATCGCGGCTCGACAAAATGGGACACGTACCATCCGTTTCGCCCTCTTCATAATGCGATCCGATTTCGTCGCCAGAAGTGGACGCAGAAGTTTAAGGAGGCGTCACCCGAGCTGCTCAGCAGATTCTCTATGCTGCAAGAGGGTCCTGAAGGTATGCGAATAGAAAACTCTTTGCTGTGAAAGTCACCTTGGATACATACCTGCCTTAGTATCCTGAGAGCACCATGCTTTTTGCTCGTGCCGGCACGTACCCTGCGGGCTAATATGCGTACGAACAGGGCCTCTAATTCACCCAGAGTCCCGCTGGCCGGAATATGGCCGGAATAAGGAAGGTATTCCCTATGGGCCCATTTCGGAGAAAGCCCACCCAACCACTTTACGCAGTTGGAATTTACCTCGAGTTCTTGTTGATCTCTTAATCTCTTCAACGTAGACCGGTCACTGTCATTTTACACGATCGTTTCCACACAGTTAGGTTCGAATCCCAGGGTATCTATACAACTGTGAAACTAACAGTATACCGGTTCGGACTCTTACAGTTTTTGCAAACCGGCCTTGGCATGTTCAAAGCAAACATTGCCCGCAGGCTATCATCGCTTTTGGTACCTAGGTATGCACCGTAGAACCCCGTGGTTACGGGTTGTTCCTCGCTATCTTAGATACCAAAAGTATGACGTAGATTTAGAGACTGCCAAAGTTGCGCCTGCTCCGAGCTCAACCCATCGTAAATCGAACCTGGCACTCTCCCGGCACCATAAACGACAGATAGGCAGCAGATGTGATTTTGGCAGGTGATCACATCCTAACCTCGTAATTCATGCAATCCACCGGGTTTTGTTGCGCCTTAGGCGACGATGACACCGCCGTCATCATCGAGAAGCCCGGCGAGCCGCTGAATGTGCCCAAGGGATACTCTGTTCTCGCAATAGAACGACGAATTCATCGTTCGCCTGGTAAGGTGACATAACGACAAGCTTGGAAGGATTGACAGTCTTCTCTGTGTTAACGCCATTCACCAAGCTGAAGGCGTGCATACCTGATCGAGGTATACCTTAGTATCAGTGATAGGGTTGACTTGAACGTCTGTGTCCTCGTAGTGTACGATTATTGGCGCGAACTTGCCCATAGCGGGCTTGAGTAGCCTTGGGAAGCGCTCTCTGAAGTGGCCATGTAGACGATTAGTGCTCATGGGCACGGGCAGCGGTGCTTCTCCTGCCGCCTGATCGGTGCACTAGAGCCGCGTAACCCTCCACTATTTCGGAGTCCTGAACGATACAGAGCGCAGGATCATCATTATCGACAAGTGAGTAAGTGCGTGTGATCCCGTCGCAACACAATAGTATCAAGATACTGGAAGGTGATATGTAGTAGAGGTGAGCTAAGCCCACGTCGACGGCTATCCAAAAGTGGAAGTGGAGTAATGCCCAGCCATCCAAGGTGTTGCCTCTTTCAATGACATACAATATAGCGTTTGTTGGTGTATCGCTGTTCTCAATATCTCTATTCTGAGTATCTCTCTTACTAATATCTTTTTGAGTCGTATGTCTACCTTGTATCTGGTATAACTATGTTTAGTACCTTCCTCCTTAATACCTCTGTTATTGGTATCTCTCTTCTAAGTATCTTTGTGCCTGGTGCCTCTGTCCTTTTATGACTTTCTCTGTAGCGTAGTCTTCGATTTGTAAGTTGTAGACTATGACGAAATCTCGGAGCGGCGGCGACGAAGGTAACTTTTCCTAAGCTGCGGCAATGATACGTAAATTCTTTAGATCAAAGGTAGCTTCTATTTCAAGTCTTCGAGGTATTGAAAAAGATGTCGTATTAGTAAAGATACGCGGGCATGGACCCGACGTTATTTCGCGCTTAATAGGATCAGTTATCCTGGAGTAGCGATTGCGTTGTGACAGTCAACATCGACTTGGCTTCCTTGAAACTGATGATAATGTTATCCCCTTCGGCAAAGTGTCATCTTGCTGCTCAACCTTTGAACCTCGGCTCTGCAATGCAGATGCTACAACCTTCAGAACAGTCAACTGAGGCTCCCAGCTCATCTTGCAATTGCCCTTCCCTTGCTGCATCATTCCTTACGATATGATGATCGCTTTCATAAAAGAGAGGCTCACAGCTCGACGTAGCCTCAGTCGTACTTGCCGAGCCATCAAGGGAGGTGTACATCCTCCTTGGAAAAGCCACCAACGAACCATACGGTAACTTGAGGCAGGAGAGTCCATCAGGGACTGCTTTACGGCGAATGAGTCGTAAGGTATTCAGACCAAAACATCGCCTTTTGAAGTCTCAGCAGTCCTCTATTCCTAGCTTGTCGCTCAATGAAATGAACACAACGGTTGGATTGCCGATCCCCACGAATGCGGAGCAGACTTCAGCAAAGGCATTTTCCCTGGTATTCATGCTTCAGCCTGCCATAACAATTAATGAACAAGATCCAGTCTCCTCTCCAGCTTACTCGGCAGCCAACTTGATGTTGTACTCGAGCTCCTTGGCAGCCTTGGGGTCCCCTTTTCTCTCAACAAACTTCACAGTCAGACCATCCTTCACCGCAAACACAGAGTCGTCATCCAAGTACTTTGAGTCCTCGTCAAAGATTTGTGTTGTTACCGACTTGAAGCCTTCTGATTTGACCTGGAGAGTTGTTAGTGCCTGCGTTGGGATATGCGCATTCGAGTGGATTACTTACAATGAGATGAATGTGAGCAGGTCTGAAGTGGTGGCGGTGGAGCAGGTCCAAAAGCTTTCCAGCGGGGCCATCACCCGGTACCTGAGAGATGTCGTCAATACCCAAGAGCAACTTCATCAACGCATCCCGGGAAAACTCACTGGGTAAGGCGTGGGCCGCAGGCAGTAAAATCCATAACGTCCCTCCGCATCCGTCTTGAAGACTCCACGCAGGTTGTGCTCGGGCTGATCGGCATCTTGCTGCTCGTACAGACCTGTGGTGCAACATTAGACGACATGTGCACCAACAGAAAAGCTTAGCCTGATCTTTGAGACTTACCGTTTGTGGATGCTTGCCAGACATCGACTGAGGCATTTGCCAGCGGCTTTCCGGTGTTAGAGCACGTCACTTGGCCGTACATGAAAGCGAGCTCGCCGTCCTCGGGGCACTTGACGGCGATTGTGCTGCCGTTGGGGCGGACAGGGGTGTCGGCCCGCCAGAAGGGGCCGAGAATGGCTGTTGCTGTGCCGGGTTGGCCGTTCTTTGGGGCCACTCTGTTGGTGATATCGTCGACGAGCCTGACAGTCTCATTAGCCTCACTGCAATTTGCATCGTTCATCATGAAACTCACGATTCGAGTCCGAGAACATCGCAAAGCAGCTGGCCCTCGTTGCGTCGGTCATTTGACATTTGGCCCGCCCAGTTAATCATGTTGACACCCATCATCCACTCATCTGTCGTAAGATCGACCTCGCGAGCAAAGTCGTGGATGTGCTGGATGAATGAAGTGAGAATCTCACGGAGTCTGGGGTTCGTCTCCGATCCCATGGAGGCGATGACCTGCTTGGTGAAGTCCTGGCCGAGGCCTTGGTACTGGCCGTCTCCGTTCTGTAATGAGCCCATGGTGGAGAGACGTGAATGTGTGTTGTATGATGAGTTTCTGGTTGACTCTAGGGAGTATCGCTGATGATGTAGATAATGCTTTTCTCGGTGAGACGACGTGATCTTGAAAGATGAGCTAACTTCAACTACCCCGACTGCCAAAAGCGTCCCGCAGTTCGATGGAGGATACTTATTCCCAATCACAGCGCGTGCATTACCCGCCATTGCTTTGTAATTGCACGTGCGCTGTTGCTGGGCGGGTACCACCGGCGCTGGGCTTCTACGCTCCCGGAAACCGCCCCCCGGGTCCGGGAAACACACGCAACTCTCTTTTCGGGTACGGGGGAGAGATCCGACGCGAGGGGTGTGTCTGCCGAGACTCACAAACATACTGATAGAACAAAGGACATGCCATATTTGCACTCATTATGGACCTATTCCGGTCGGCTTGCCCCGGGGACCCCGCAGTTTGATGGCTCCAGGCTTCGTTTTGGCGGAGTCACGCGCGCGGGAAGGATCATTGGCTTCGGCTTCGGGCTGTGAGATGTGACTCTGCTGTACCCCTAAATCCGTGCGGATTTACTCCAATGATACGATGGTCATCATATCTATCATTCAGTAATATCTCGTGATAGTAGACGTGAGATGAGTGTTCACAGCCGCTCACGATGTGTACGCGAAGCCCAACTTCACAGTCTTAAAGCGCTGGATCCATGGGCCAGTTCGCGTGGTTCAGCTTTGTAACGAGCGTACTACGAACAGCTTGAGAGTTTGGGGCAACTTTGATGGTCACTGAAACTCATTATTCAAAAGTCTAGATGAGGTTTTATTCTATTTTGACATTGATTCACGCCTTCTTAACCCCATTTGTCTGCGCAACAATGCGGTGATCCTCCTCTGGGCCAAAATCCCAGCTCGCCTCATCTGAGCCGTTCGGCCTGCTAGCCCTCTTGAACCCAATCTCAACGCCCTCAATCTCAACCACGGGGCTCACAGCCTCAACCTCTGCCTTGTAGCGCCTCGCGTACCACTTCTCGCGAACGTTGGGTGAGCTGAACAGTTCTGGCGCATACCCCTTCATTGCCTTGAGCGCCGTGCCAGAAATCTGATCGACGCTGTGACTGTGCCGCAACGCAAGGAAATCGTCGCCCGCGAGCTTGCGCAGTTTCTCCTGGACATCCTCTGGGTATTTTCCGGCCTTAATAAGAAGGAGATCATACTGCAACAGCGATGCCTTGCCGTGCCATGAACCACCCTTCGTCGCTCTGTTATAGAGACCCGTGAGAGCGGCGATGGCGCCCATGCATCCCGTTCCATAGTCGGAAATGGGGAACGGAGGGACAACGGGCTCATCAAGCCCCATGAACTGACCCTGCGCCCACGCCACGCCACTCACCTATAACCCAGTCAGCGATTTGCAGTCTCAAAATAGAAATGTGTTGACTTACACAATCGGCAATCTGCTGCCAGCCGGGCCGCTGGCACCACTCCCCTTGGTATCCAAAGCAGTTTTCATTCACGTACACGAACCCCTTTCCGCGCTCCTTGGCCAGCTTTGTGAGGGCAGTAGCACCGTACCCCAGCTTCTCTAGGGCACCAGGGCGGTAGCCATCCAGCACAACATCCGCCTCGGCCAGCAGCGTCTCAAAGTGCTTTCTCCCCTCCTCAGTCTTGAGGTCGAGATCCGCGGCATGCTTGCCCATGTTGCCATCTACTTGGAAGAACGGGACATCGCTTAGGTTCGGGCTGGTAATCTTCAGAACGTCTGCGCCGTACTCTGCGAGGATGCGTCCTATGACGGGCCCTGCGATGATGCGGCACAGCTCGAGCACCTTGATACCCGACAGTACCCGCTTGTCAGATGTAGTCGGCAAAGGTGATGGTGGTGTTGAAGTCTCAAGATTGTCCACGCTCCACGGAGGAAGTGCGGTGTTAGTTTTGCCCTGTAAGCTGATCAGCAGTGATATCGCAAACTCAACAAGCGAGACTTACATGAGGCGTCTTGATAAAATCCTCATGCTTGAGAACAGGCACTCCAGCTTGGCGCTTATCGGCGTTCATCCGCTCAAGTTCATCGACCGAAAATTGCTTCACATGAGACTCTATCGCCTCAACAATAGCACTATGATCTTTCAAGTCTGGCCTAAATGGCTCGAGACCGATCATGCCAAGCGTTGTCGATGCTTCAAGAGATCCATGAATGTGGTAGTACTCACCCGGCTGCTTTGTCTCATACAAATTCGCCGACATGCGGCGATAAGGATCTGACTGTGCCTGAAGCAAATCCGTATCTAAGGGCACAAGTCAGAAAACTTCATGTTGCTTTCAAAATTGCAACAACATAACTCACCTTTTAAAAACTGCTTCACTTCTTTATCGAGTTTGCCATATCCTCCAACAGTTGCCAAATACGCCTGAATCAGGAACGCGGTGCTCTTCTCCAAGCTCACAGACACTTTCTTGCCGGAGGCGACGCCATCCTTGGTGGCTGCAAGGGCCCCTGCTACACCACCTTCAATAGCCTTCAGAGCTGAGGCCAACTCCGTTTCTTTGAATGGAATCGGGAAATAGGGCAAGTCGCGGGTCGCCGAAAACTGCACAGCCTTTGAGATCTTTTCTGCCTCTGCTGGTATCTGGACGGAACTCAGGACGAGATCCAAGATTTGTTTCGTCTCAGCGACGGATGAGTATTTTGAGTCCGCCATTGTTGCTCGCTTGCTATTGTGAAAACAAGGCCGTTCGAAACGATTCTCAGTTGGCTCGCGCGTACAAGGCCTGGATTGAGTAAAGAGTAATCCAGAGAGTACAGCGTAACCAAACCGTTGAAACTACTGTTGATTGTGTGCAGCTATGAGAGTTACGATAATCGTCAATTACGAAAAAAAGGATCATTATTTCTTCCGACTTTCAGCTCTGCGATTGCGCATCGTGCCCATATCCGCTCTGCATTTCCCGTAGCTCTCGATCTGACTCCCCGATCCGATTCGGCGATTCGCGAGAGGGCGGAAGCAGCTGCGTTACAGCAGTGGACAACGAAACGTCGGACCCGCATCGGGAATCGGGCGGAAGGGTACATGTGTGCTGTCCCAGTGTCCAGCAGTAGCAACTCTAGAACCACTTCCAACAGACCCGGCTCCCGATGATTTCGGAAATGGGCGCAGCTACTGCGGGTCTAGCTTGAGGGGCTGGCAAGTGAGGTGGCGCTTCCTGGGGCCGCGCTCAGGCTTGGGACAATGAAATGGAACCGTTTCCTCTCGGTCTTGGGGCGATCGTCGGATAAGGGCATCGGTGGGCTTGAGGTCATGTCGGGTAAGGGACAAGCTTTGAGTGTTTTATTGGTTAAAGATAGGTGCGTTTGACATTACAGTTTAATGAAATGGTGTCCTCGGGAGGTGGCACTTATGCTAGTCGCTGCTGGCTTTTAGTCAGTTGTTTCCAAGCCAGTTTCGCTGTCATATTTCTATGCTGGCCCTCTCTCGGTGTTACCAGCAGTGTCTTCCTTGCAGAGCTGACGTGGTAACGCAACGGTGGAGAGTAGTAACGATGATCCAGTCCGCATTGGATATCAATTGCATCGTCTTCGAGTCTTTCGAGTGAAGGCATGAGTTGAATAATGGCTCAAAATGCCGTCGGACTTGTAAGCGGTGGATATATCGCGTGGGTTGACGGAACGGATGCGGGACACTGTTGGATGCCGAG
The DNA here is from genome assembly GCA_023376865.1 of Colletotrichum filicis. Classification (NCBI taxonomy): domain Eukaryota; kingdom Fungi; phylum Ascomycota; class Sordariomycetes; order Glomerellales; family Glomerellaceae; genus Colletotrichum; species Colletotrichum filicis. Next base: position 53,160 of record MOOC01000185.1, read on the forward strand.
CCAAGCGGTTGACGATCCAACCCAACAACCCGTTTCTTCAAGCAACCAACCACAGCCAATGGTAGTTACTGCAGAAGTAAGACCCCGACCATTATTGGCTACGCCACCGTGGGATTGACGACTCTTGAGTTCTGACTTGTTCCCCATTTCTCTTTGAACCTCCAAAAACCTCGGCATCCTTTGAGGCGCGGGATGGTTGAACTGCGCCGCAGCGGGCAGCAAAATCTGGGGAAACATTTGTGAGCTAGGGCCCCCTTGGAAAAGTGCTCCCCCGCAAAAGAAGCGAGAGAGCGCGCGCGCAAGCAAAGGGGGAAAGGGAAAGCCAAGAGCTCTGCCCCGGACCATCCTTTGCCTCAGTTGGCCGCCGCCGCCGTAGTCCTGTCTGGCCCCCCAGCCCCGAGGTTCAACGTCTCCTATCTTGCCACGCACTCGTCTCTAGTTGAATTGAGACAGCTTTGAGGCTGTCACTTTTTTCATATCGTATCTTCAATCAGATTGAACGTCGAAGGCGAGCAGACGATGCCTACGAAAAGAGTTCGTCAGAGCGAGCGGCGTAGATGCGTCAAGGCTTGCGGGAATTGCAAGCGGCGCAAGGAACGCTGCGATGGTCAACAACCCTGTCGGAGGTGCGTGATCCGCAGAGTCGAAGCCGACTGCACCTTCATCGGCCCGCCGACGAACTTTGCCGCTGCGGAGGACTCGTCATCCGTGAGAAGTCCTGATCGCCCGCAGGTTCATGTTCCTCCTGCTCCTCCTCACCGAGGCAGTCCTCCCGGTCACGGTCAGGATCTCTTCAGCTCTTATGGGCCGACTGCCTCCTTTCATGAAGCTGTCATTTCACCGAGTCATCACCATCAGCACCGGCGCGCGTCGTCGTCAATCAGCCACCTCTCACAGAGCACTGCGGTACCAAAGGTATCGCGACTCATCGCAGATGGAAAGGGACGATTCATGTTCATCGGCGACGCCGCCAATCTGGCCTTCTTGAAAGTGATACGCCGGCTTGTGCGCGATCGCGTCGGCCTGTGCCCCTTCACTGATGATCCCTTACGGCATATCATGGTCGAGGCGACTCCTGAAGGCCGCCCAAAATGGATCATCACGAATCCCGCCGATATCCCCTCCAAGCCTAGCACTGAGCAGGCAAGATATCTGCTGCGGTGGTATCTCCGTGCAACAAACTGTATTCTCGATGTTTTCAATGAGTCTGAAATCCTCAAGGACCTCGAACATTGGCTGCGTGGAGAGCCCATGAGTCAAGATGAAGAGGCCATGAACTGTATCTTCTTTCTGATATTCGGCATCGGCGCACAACGATGCCCGGATGATCGGGATGCCGATGCAGAGAAGTATTTCAACTATGGTCGATTCCTGGCAGTCTCGTATGCCATGGAGAACCCAACAAACAACACGGTGCGCAGTTACATCCTCATCACCGTCTACCTCCTCGGTGCATCGCGACGCAACTCAGCCTTCATGCACCTGGGCGTCGCTACCCGTGCCGCCTACGCGCTGGGGATTCACCGGCGAGACGTCCCGGCGCTTTTCTCAACACAAGAGCAAGACACCCGGGATCGACTGTGGAAAGCCCTCCGGGTTCTGGATCTATTCTTGGCCGCCTCATTAGGTCGGCCGTTGGCGACTTCCGAGACCCGAGATACATCAGCAAGCGAGAACTACTCTGCCTCACTGGATCTTTGCGCGATCTTCGAATCGATCTTGAACGACGTCTACGCCAAGCGTATGGTGTCTACAGAAACACTCGAGCGTATCAGCGAACAGCACCGTCGATGGGCCGCGAAGTTCAGTGATGGTCTCGCGGCTGACGGGATGAAACCCAGCAAGTATGTTGACGCCGATGACGGTGAGAGATATCCGAACATAGGGCTTTACCACATGAAAGAAGCATACTACTGGAGTATCATGCTGTTATCACGGCCTTTTCTCATCGACTTTGTCTCGAGAAACATTGCGCGCACCCGGACGACGTCCATGTGGGCCGAGGAAACGCCCTTGTCATCACCGTCCGACCAACTTCTGGTCCATGCCTGCGTGGACTCTGCAATACGGACAATCGACCTCCTCTCAACCCTCATCCCGGACAAAAACGTAGCTAAACGACATCCCTTTGTCATCAACTCTGTCTTTGTCTCCGCCCTGGTCCTCGGCCTGGCCGTTTTTGGTGACCTAGACAGCACATTCCCGTTAGACCATGGCTTGAACGACGCGCAAGCGCTACTGAAGAAGTTCAGCAAGCACGATCCTGTTGCAAGCAGAGAGCTCGCCATCGTCGAACATCTCCAGAGCGCATGTGTCCTGTACCGAGAACGGAGGGCACGCCGGAAAATGGAGTGCCAGGGTATGCTCATCGGCGAGCTCTTTGGGAGTGTCCACGAAGGCGGCCCGTTATCGAATGAAGCTTCAAAATTCGGCTCGAATGCTGTTCAGCGAGACATCCGATACTTTGGCAACCATCGACACTTGAGCACATCAGAAGCGGGGGAGATCAACAGCCTGGACCAGAGTGTCTCACTGACGACCGGGAGCACCGATGGGCCACAAATGTTGGGTAGCGAAACTGGTCGAGGAACAAACGTGATCCAGGCACTTACTCCGTCGACCGATATACTACTTCCAATGTCACCACGGACGCTGCTCTTCGACTCTTATGGGCAAGATATGCCTTTCTTCCCAACGATGGACGCGAGCATGGCGCACCTGGGCTACACGGATGAGATGATGCTTGCCGATGCAGGGACTTTGATGGAACCGCCGTGTTAGTCTTGAAGGGAAGATGCGTGTTTTGAAGTAGACTATGTACAACTTATTAGCGACTAAATGACCAAAATACCAAGCGATGAACCACAACAGATGCCTACAAACAAGCAGATGGGACTTGCATGTGATGATGTATCGTTCAGTAAGCTCGATCACCCATGCACTGTCAAGCCCAGCGAATCACACACATAGCGCTCACGAGAATTGGACCAACGTGACTATACTTGTTTGAATTCATTAGATCTAGGTCTCCTCCAAACAAGAGCCGAGCTTCCGTTCCTGCGATATACTGCAGCCCAAGTTCGAGACCCTGCATATTACTTGCATGACGTATTTTCAAGAAAACCTAAAGAACCCCCACCCGTGGTACCTCAGAAAGTCTCGCCTGCTGATCTCCTACAGGCAGCAATGACCTCATCCGGCTTGCTCAAGAACGGAGAGTGACTCGCTTGCATCGTCTCCACGGTTACGTCTACACCAGCGGTGTCAATCATCTGCTGTTGGCCTTGATGAGGAATCGCGTTGTCGAGTTCACACTTGATGTAGGTTACTGGTATATCCTTGTACGCAGGGTACGTGAGCTTGCTGTAGAATGTCTGGTAGCTGTGGTGCTTGAGTCCTGCGATTGCCTCCTTGATGGCGGCTTCGTCCATGTCGTTGTAGAAGATCTCTTCTGGGCGTGCGGGGTCAACCTTTGTCTTGTCGTCGGACACGATGAACCAAGGAAGAGGGTTGCCTTGAAGCATGTCGAATAGTGAGACTCCTGGAGGTGTTTTATTAGTCACATGATCCTCTCAATATCTTTTGGCCAGAACCTACCTTCTGGAACCATAAAGGCCGCGCAGAATACCAGTCTTACAACGCCACCAGTCTTGCCCTCCTTCCCCCGAGCTGCCTTGCCCAGCCCACGGCAAGCTTCGCAGCCTACGATACCGCCATAGCTATGCATGAAGAGCACAACGTCTTCGCCAGCATCTACGCTCTTCTCAATCTCTTGTCGAATGGCCGCGACATCGGGCTGGAAGTCTGACAGCGGAGGCTCCGCACCATAGCACGGGAGCTGAACAGACTTGGTGGGATATCCGAGAGCCTCGAGCTTCGAAGTCACCGGCTCGAACTTGGTCGCGCAGTGCCACGCGCCGGGAACGAAGATGAAGGTAGGCTTGGTGGCAGTCATTTCGATAGCGAGAAAGTCTGGTGTACCCTTTAGCGTCGAAGAAAATGTTGGTGTAAACTGTCTTAATCGATTGACAGAAGCAGTGGGACCATTTGAATCATTTTTAAACTCTTTCCCCACGGGGAGGATCTCAACTCCGCGAGATGAGATCCAGGGACCAGAAGCAAATTACCCCAGACCAACGGCATGATGACTTCGGACCGGAGTCCGGGGTAGAGGCAGCATGACCTGGCTATTTGGTACTATTTTGGACACTAAAACGCGTTGGCAGCTGTGGCGCCTGGGATAGACGGTGTTAGTGCTCAGTGGCTTTGAGCCCCCAGCCCCCAATGAGGGGATCTAGACTGCACAACAAACGACTTTAAAGTTTCGGGGATTCACATTATTGAAGGATAGTGAAATATGCGATCTACAATTCGTTCCATTCGTTTTCCCCTCTTCAGTGCCGAGATGATACTCCGCAGTCCACCTATGCACATGTGGCACGCTTGCGCCGCCACCCGATGCTGGCCTTCGGCATATGGTCCATTGTTCGAAGCCCCATTCCCGACGCCTGAACCCGTGATCCGATAGGCTACACCCCGTGCCTTGGGGGGAATTTGAGCTGCTGGGAACTTTCAGCCGAATGAATTTGCCCATCCGATGGGCCACCGATGCAGTGCTTCCGTTGTCATTCGGGCACTTCGGCACTGGCGTAACGTGGGTCGCGGCCGGGGTCCGGGGGGAACGGGGTCAGCCAGAATCATCGAGAGCGTCATAGGTCCCAGCCGAGCAGCCGGTCTAGGAAGTAAGGGGCAGTTAGCCTTGGTAATTTGTCTGCTTTGTCGGCCCTTATTTCCTAGCACCAGCGATATATTCTTGCGTATTTCTTCATCGCTGTGATCTACGTGCAATTCTACAGACTAAAGACGGAGATCTGTTCCGCAAAGCTACGAGAAGTCGTTTCACGTAGTCTGAATTGCCCACCACCTCGAATTACCACATTTAGACTTTGCACTTCGTTATCACAAGAAATTTTCTGCCTCAATCGACATGGCACCACCAGAAGAGTTTTGCCAGACGCCAAACAAGCCCTTCAATGTGGCTGTTGTGGGTGGTGGTATTGCGGGCTTGACCTTGACCCTTCAACTCCTCCAGAACAGAATACCGACGACGCTATACGAACAGGCGCCAAAGTTCGGTGAGATCGGTGCAGGCGTGTCTTTCGGTCCCAATGCGCTAAGGGCTATGTCCTTGATCTCACCCCACGTGCGGCAAGCTTTCGAGAACCAGGCAACACACAACGAATCAGAAGACCACCAGGACGTATGGTTCGACTTCAGGTACGGCCAGACTTGTAACGACAAAAACAAAGAGGGAGACCTGATCTATCGGCAAAAATGTGAGACCGGTCAGACTGGTATTCACAGGGCACACTTCTTGGACGAGTTGGTCAAATTACTGCCCGACGGAGTTGCCGTATTCGGCAAGAGGGCAGAAAAGTACGAGGATGACGGGAAAAGCGTTCTGCTCACTTTCCAAGATGGCACGACCGCTCGCCACGATGCTGTCATCGCCTGTGACGGTATCAAGTCTAGATTGAGGAGTTTGATGCTCGGCGAGGATCACCCGGCATCCAAAGCTGTTTTCTCTGGAAAGTATGCCTATCGTGGTCTTATCCCCATGGAGGAGGCGGAGAAGCTTCTGGGCGAGGAATTGGCAAAGAACGCCCAGATGTACTTCGGCAGAAATGGCCACATCTTGACCTTTTCTGTCGCAAAGGGTAAAATCATGAACGGTGAGCCAATTATTCTTCCACCTTCAGTCTTGTGACAATGGCTAATCAGGAATTTAGTGGTGGCCTTCGCCAGTGCTAAGGAGTGGAAGTCGGACAAGTGGGTTGTCTCTGTAGAGAAGGAGGACATGATCCGCGACTTCGAAGACTGGGGCGAGAAGTCCAGACAAATTATCCAGCTTATGCAGAAGCCAGACGTATGGGCACTATTTGAGCACCCGCCCAGTCCGACGTACTTCGAGGGGCGACTCTGCCTACTGGGAGACGCCGCTCACGCATCCACGCCTCACAAGGGATCCGGCGCGGGCATGGCGATTGAAGATGCGTACATCCTCGGCAACCTGCTGGGCTCTATCTCTGATGCCAGTCAACTTGAGGCAGCTTTCTCGACGTATGACAAGACGCGAAGAGAGAGATCCCAGCAACTTGTCGTCGACAGCCACGAGACTGGTCAGCTGTACGACTTGGAGTTCAGCGAGGACTCTGAGTGGGTTGCTGACAATCTGTCAAAGCGAATGGAGTGGATTTGGAAGTACGACTTGACTGATGAATTGGAGAGAGGGAAGAGAGAGTTGACGAAGGAAGGGTCCGCTGAGACAAGGGCGCAGCTTTGAGCATGGCGTTCAGGGGTAAGGCTTCATTAGCGAGTAGAGCGAAAATGTAGTTATCGGCTATTCCACCGTCCATATTATTTTCGATTACAATGCCTAAGTATCTTAACTAATTAGAGATTTCTATTAAATTATAATTATCCAATAAGTAAGTGTTTACTACCTATTAGATTAGAAGTCCAATTCGACCGCAGCATACGGCTAACTGCGCAGGGGCTAATTAAGGGCCCTATTTATAATTATCGTAACTAGCCTAACCTATAGTTAGAACCTCTTTTTTATACTTACGTAAAAATTTATATAGTTTAATTAATCTCTTCGTTAACCTACGGTTTAAACTAACTACCCTATAATAAAAATACTAATACTAATTAGTAATTAAATTCTACTATTATAAATTAATAAAGTATTTTACTATATAAAAAAGACGACTTCTTAATACTATATAGGATAAGAGATTTATATTAATTAACTTTATAAAAGTAAATAAAAAAAGAGGTAATTCTTAAATACTATATAGAATTAAATAATCGTAGCCCTTTATTACTTATAAAAGGTCGATATTTATTATATTAAACTACGTTAATTAATAAAACTGCTTAAATAACTAGTTTTTTATTATTATTTTAAGTAGCTTTTTTATTAAATAATTTTCTTATAGCCGGCCCGCGATTAGAAATTAACCAGCTAGATTAGTAAAAAAAAATACTTATATAGTAACTACCCGCATAATTAATTAAAATAACGAACGAGCTTAATAATATAATATAAAAGAGTACTACGTAATTTAAAAAAAGGATTTCTAAATATAAATATTCTTAGTTAGTATAGTAAAAACCTATATAAAAATTATAAAGCTAAAAAATCTATAGTATATAGAAAAGTCTATTATTACGAGGATTTTATAAATATAACTTTAAACTTATAATCTAAATAACCTCCTCTTAGCTCTCTTAACTACCCCCTAAGTATTATTTTAAAATATAATATAAGAAATAGTTTTATAAAAAAAGAGAGGATTTAGAGGCCTTAATAATATTATACTAAGAGTATTATAAATTTTAAAAATTAACTTAAAAAAAAAGCGGCTATTTTAAAATAGTCTTATAACCTCTTATTAAAATTATAATTAACTTAAAAAAAAGCTAAGAAGATAAAGATCTAAGGGGGAAAAAAAAGAATCTTTTAGAGGGCCGTTAAGGAGCTTCTTTTTTATACTAGTTCTTAGTATAAAATTATTAATTTTAAGAAATTAACTAAGTAATAAAAAGAATTATTAATAAATAATAATTACTTAATAATAATTAAACTATAAAAAAAACTACTTAAGAAATATAAAATAGGGTATTAAGAAGTAATTAAAGAAAAAGTTTTTAAAGTAATTAACCTTATTTAGTACGAGCGACGAAGTAATAGGTATTTTTAATAAGTCTTTTAAATCCTTAATTTTATAAAAAGGAGGGCTTAACTTTACTAATTATACTTAACTACCTATTTAGTTCTTAATAGCCTATCCGGCTCCTCTATAAGCTAGCTAGCGTTTATTTCTAACTATTCCTCTAAAATACTACCCTAAAAGAAGTAAGTTAAAAAAAAAAGTAATTTAGAAGTTATAAAGAATACGAGGCTTAAAAAGTTAAAAAAGTACAAAATAATAGAAATTAGTAACTAATAAAAATCCTAAAACTAATTATTATATCTTCTTATAATAATATAAACGTTTACTATTATTATTAAAAAAGGAATTATTAAAACCTACCCTTTTATATTAAATAAAAAAAAAGATTTTAATAAGTATAATAGCTAACGATTTAAAAAAGTAATAGTAATTATTAAAAATAATAAAAACGAAAGTAATAGCGAGGTAGTAAGAAGAAGTGGGAATTACTTAGACTTTAATAAATTCGTTAAGTAGCAAAAGTACGGATTTACTATAGTTAGTACGTAAATTAAGTATATCCCTATTAAAATTAAATATATTAGTAATTATTAATATAAGTATAAGCTAGAGTACGACCCTTAGTAAGTTAGGATAAGGGAGAAAAAGAAAAAACCCGATCCTAAATAAAATCCTAATCCCTTATAAGTAAGTAAATATTAACTTAAATTATTAAAGAACGTAAATATATAGGATTATAGATTAGCTTAATAATGAGTAAATTAATATAGTATTAATCTATTTAACTAAGGTTTATAAAAAAAAGGGGCTATAAGAATAACCCCTATTTTATAAAATCGTAAATAACCTTAGTTACTAACTAAATAAATAGTTCGTAAGTGCAAGCCTAGGAATTATAAAAGTAGTTAATAAATTCCTTTATAAACGAGGGGTATTATTAGCGCAATTATAATTATAAGAACTATATAAAATCCTAATAATAATAATTATAAAAAAAGAATTCGTATTATAAAACTAGGCGTAGGTTAATAAAGCGTATAATTACTTTAATAAGTTTAAAAAAAAGGTAAACGACCTAGATTTCTTTTTTATAATTACTAATAGTAATTTATTATTATAAAAGGATATATAGAGGTAAAATATAATACTAGACGTACGATAATTAATAATTCTACCTATTTTAATCTATAGCTCGTTATTATTATTAATATAAAATTCGGTATTAATTAGTTAATAAAAAAAAAAAAATAACCTAAGGTTACTAATAATACGTAGTAACGCAGGGATCGTATATAAATACTAAAAATATAGTAATAAATACGAGGTAATTTATAAATTTTAAAAAGATCTTTTTAAAAAAAAAATTATACTCTAAGGGGAAGTACGAGGTTTTATAAAAAACCCTAATAATATTTTATAACTATTATAAAAAAGTTAAAATTAGAAACTATTAGTACTATTTAGTAATTAATATTATACTTATAAGTAAAGCCTTTAATTATTATTATAAAATAGTATATAATTTTAATTAGAACGACTTTTTTAGTATTATTAACATAATCCGAAGCCGCTTTAAGACTTATAATAAGAATTTAGAACTCCTATTTAAGCTATAAGTAATTTTCTTTATATTTATAGCTAGGATAATAAAGGGTAAATTATAAATAAAAATCCTTAAAAAGCTTATTAATTAAATTAATAAGCTAGTAAAAACCTAGTTAAATAAGAGAATTAATAAGTAAAAAGTTAAATATTTTTATACCGTAGTTTAGTGCGTATTAGAAGTAAAAATAACCCTATATTAGGTACTTAAAAACTATAAAACGCTCTATTCGAGGCTAAGATCTAGCTTTAATATTAAAATAAGAATACCGTACTAAATATACTTATAGGCGTATAACGGCCCTTATTAATAATATTAAGTTAACTAGATATATAAAAAAAAAAAAAAAAAGACTAAGTACGGTAATTATTAATAAGGAGGCTTAAATTTATTAAATAAGTAAAGATTTAACTCGCGAGCAGAGTAACGGAAAAAGTAATATTTTATTTATAAAAAAAATAAATATTAATTAAGTAATTACTCTAAAAAAGAGCGTATTAAATTATATAAATAATATAAAAAGTCGAGGGTAGTAGATAGTAAAACTAGCCCTCGTTAGTTTAGCTAATTCTTTATTATATATAAAAGTAAATCTAAGGGTATAAAACTTAGTAATAGTAGCTATAGTAGCGGCCTAGAGTATTCGCCCCCTATAAAAAATTTAAAAAATAAAAAAAATCTCGCCCCCTATATTAATAAATTAAATTATAATAAAATTAATAATATTAACTACTCCTTTTTTACCCTATTAATATCTAGAGGATATATAAAACTAAATAAATAAAAAATAATAAAAGCTCTAAATAAATAAGTTTTTATTTATAGATAGTAAGAAAAAGTCCCTTAAATAACGGATATAGAAGTAAATAAAAGGATAAATTTAATAATATAGAATTCTATTTTCTTAATACTTAAAAAAAAGATATTACCTCTCTTAATATTTAAAAAGAAAAAATATAGTACTGAGTAATTCTAAGGGTAGCTAGAGGGGCCCTTTTTATACTACCTAAATTACTTAAATACTAAGCTCGTATAAGTATTCTATGCGAGCGAAAAATACGGCTTAGATAATTTCTATAGGATTATCCTAAATACTAGGGTATTATAATAGTTAATAAGAGAAAAGGGGTAATTCTAAGTATTATAAAAAATTATATTAATAATACTTAATATATTAATAACGAGTATTACGAAGATTAACTTTGGCCTAGGTAAAGAAATTGTTACCCTAAGTATAATAAAAATAAAAACGCACTTCGGAACGATAACTTTTTATATTTTACTTATTAATACCCTATTTCTCCTATATTTAAAAGATATAAATCGACTAAGTATTATATTTAATAATATAAAGAATAAAATTTTTAATAATAAGAATTTTAAAATAGTCGAACGATAATAGGGGTATATATTTATAAGGCTTATTAATAATACGAAATTAATTAATTACTTAATAAAAAATAAGCTTAAATAACTATATTAAAAATTCGGTTACTTATTAATTACGAGGCTATATAGCTTTTTAAAGTAATTAGGTAATAATAATATTAAAATAGGGGCGCTAAAGTAGTTAATAAAAGTATATTATTAATATTAAATAAATGCGCAGAGCCTACGTAAATTTAAATTTAAATTGCGTAATAAGCTTAACTTTAATTAGGAAATCGTTATTAATATTTTATATTTAAATAGTCGACCGGTCCTATATATAATTAATAAGGCTATATTATTTTAAATAGGGTAATTCTTATAGAATTTATAAGTAAAAATAGTATAAGTAGCCCTATAAAAATACTAAATTAATATATATTAAGGACTATTAAATAGTATTAGAACCGACGCTAGTACGAGTTTTAAGTTAATAAAATTCAAAAAAAATATAATAGCCTATAGTATATAGCTAAAAGTCGTGCTTATAAAAGCGCACTATAGTATTAAAAAAGTAAAAAGGGTATACTAGTAGCTAAAAAGGGCGTTTAAAATTATTAAAAAAAAAATCCTAATTCTATTAATAACAAATATCTCTAAATAGTACTTAAGTACTATAACGATATTATAGGGTTTAATAAGCTTATATTAACGCTATTAATATTTAGAATATATTTAAAAATAACCTTAGCCTTGCTATTATTACTAAATATAAGCTAACGAGCCTAAGTAATTAAAATAATAATATAAGCGCTACGTAAAGTAAGTATAAAAAAATAAGTTAATAAAGTAATTATTATATATAATAGGCCCGATATAGGGGCTAATTTAAATATACTCCTAAATTCGGATATATAAGTATAGTACAAAATTACCTAGTAATGGGCTAGGTTATATAAATTAATTTCTATTAACGAGCGGTCTTATATAGTTATAAGAGATCGTAATTAACTACTCGAGGTATTAATTATAGTAATTAGACTATATTATATAAATCCTATTAAGGTAATTTCTAACTTATAAAAAAAAAAAGAGCTAGGGGAAATAGTATAACCCGTAGTAGAGGTATAAAAAATCATCCTTAATAAAATCGTTATAATAATACTAATAAATAATAAAAAAAAAGAAATTGCTAAAAGGGTACTTATATTATTAGCGAGACGTTATAAAAAAACATAATAGTAAGCCCTAACGTAATAATTTATTATTAATAACGAAGTATTTAATACTTATTATATAAAAAAAAAAAAAGCCGATTTCGAGCTAATAATTAAACTACGCAAGGAAAGTATTATTATAATTATTAAAAAGCTATATAAAGGATTAGATCTTATTAAAATAAATACTTTACGTAATTAAAGGGTTTATTAATTTATCCTCTATAACCCTAAGAAATATAAAAGTCTTTATATATTTAAATTATAAATAGTACGTAAAATCAAAAGAAAAAGAATACCCTAATTATACGAGAAATTCAAGTATATAATTTAGGGGTACGGTAACGTTAAAAAAGTAACGCTACTTACCTAATTGCTTATAGTATAGCGCTATAGCTAATAATTAATAATAGTACTAATAGTATTGCTATAAAAAAAGGGATACGAAATTTAGAGCTATAATATTACTTAGGCCTATACTTAATCAGCTACAGGGCTTATAAAAAAAATCCTAGCCTACTTATTAAAAAAAATAGCTAATAAGTACCTAAAAAGCACGATTATTAAAGTACTTAAACTACTATATAAGCTCGCAGAATTAGGTATATATTAGTAAGCTATATATTATAACTTTTATATTAATTAATTATTAATAATTATATTTATATATAACTTATACTTATTAATTTCTAAATACGAAGGTAACTAATTTAGGATTATTAGAATATAAACTGACGATATATTAGGCCTATTCGATATTAACTTTATAAAAAAAGAGGATAAGGAGCTCTAAAAAGCGGGCTTCGTAACTAAGCTAAAAGAGGTCTTTATAATAAATAACCTATTAGCGTTTAATAATAAGATTCTTATAATTAAAAAGGAAATTATTATTTTTTAATAAAAAGAATAAGGTAAAAACATTACTCTCGTTAACTTAAATATAATTAATATTAAAAAGCGGTATAAAGCTAAGCTTATATAGGGGGTATATATTATAAGTATATATTAGCTTAAAGTAACTTTTAACTATACTAAAATAGTATAAGCTATAGAGCTAAATAAACGAAATATCGAGGTACTTAATAAGTAACTTAAGTAGTAATAAACGAATCTTAATCGAGGCCTCGTTTATTACTTAATTAACCTCGCTATTAATAAACTCTATATCTTTATTAATAAGTTATTTATAAATAATAACGACCTTATTTCGTAATTAGGGTATATTATTATCCTAGTTAATAAGAGTATAAGTAAGAGCGAATTTATTATATATAGTAATATAATTTACTATTTATTAACTAAAAATAAGCGGGTAATAAGAAGTATATTAGTATTAAAAGTTTATAATATAGTTAATAATATTAACTTTACTTATATAATTTTAATAACGCTAAAGAGGATTACTAATTAACTTAACTTTTTACTAATTTTAATAGTTATTTATACTAATTCTTATTTACTATATAAATACTTTATTAAATTAGGAATAAAAAAAAAAAGAGGCTTATAATTAATATTATAGCCCTTAGGTAATTATATAAAAGGTATAAGATCCTCGAGATTTATTAGATTAATAATAATAATAACCTCGCTAATACTTTTATAAAAGTATTACTTAATAAAGGGTTAAAGTAATTCGTAAGTAATAGAAAAGTTAATATATAAATAAAAGGATAAGTTATATAAAAAGAGTAAAAAAAAAGAAAAAAAGGAAATAACTTAATAAAAGGGCCCGAGGTCGAATTATATTTCTAACCGTAGTAAGTAAATTAATAAAAAAAAAAAAAAGTTAGTATCGGATTAGAAATCTAATTTAACCGTAGTATATAGCTAACTATATAAGGGCTAATTAGGGGCCCTATTTATAATTATTATAGCTAGCCTAACCTACGGTTAGAACCTCTTTTTTATACCTACGTAGAAATTTATATAATTTAATTAATCTCTTCGTTAACCCACGGTTCGAACTAACTACCCTGTAATAGGGATACCAACACTACCATCTTCTCACAGACAGCACTCTGCTGCCTACTCTTCAACCGGACGTTCTCCCGCAAGCAACGTCTCCTGGATTCTTTGAGACGGTAGCCATCTTTCTGCAGGAATGAACCACCAAGAAAGAATAGCGAAGATTGTGACGATGCCCATGATGACCGGGGCATAGTTGAGTGTCGATGCCTCAACCGGAAAAGCATAGGGCGAGAACAGCACAGCAACGACCCAGCCGTTCCACAAGACAGCAATTGCCTGGAAAGGCTTGCTCAGGCGTCCGAGACTCCAAGCGGGCTTCGGGAATTGCTTTGGTGTCAGGAAAAGGCGACAAAGGCAGATCAGACCGTAAGCTGCGGCTGAAGGAACACCCGCAGCCGAGACGAGGGAAGTAAAGGCCACTGATGACGGAAGAATCGTGCAGGTGATGACAGAGGCCACACCCCAGACGACCAAGACGGCGTTTCGGGGTTGGCCATCGACAACTTTGGCAACCCAAGGAGACCAAGGGAGAACTCCGTCTCGTGCTACGGCGAACACCAGACGCGACGCCGCCAGAATTGCAATCGCAGTGTTCTAAGCGAGGGTCAGCACGTTATTCAATAGACACGGGAATAAGGTACGAGAAAAGACAAAGATGACTTACAAACCACAGTGCGACAATGCAAACGATGTTCATGAAAATGTGGCCTCCCTCTCCGAGAATGGCTGCATACAATGGTACAAATGGCTGGGCGCCGCCAAAAGAGAAAAGGGTGTCCGCATCAGGCTGTGTCAAATTCCGTTAGCAGGGTTCGTTCCTGCGCTGCATTTGAGAAGAGCATAAACTTACGACGCAGAACAAAAATAATATCACGACAACAAAGCCGCCAATCCCGCTGACCACGGTACTCCAAAAGATGCCGCGAGCGGCAGCGACGCTTGCATTCTTGGTCTCCTCCGCCACGTGCCCCGACGCGTCGAATCCGATGAGAATACCGGCAGTAGCGAGATACGAGAGACACCAATTCCAACCGGCCGGAGCGCCGGTCCCGTTGTAGGTGGTCATGAAAGCATCATGGGCAGATCGGAAGCCGTACTCGCTCTTGCTTGTCGCGACCGGTAGCCAGACCATGTTTAGAACAAAGTCCAGCAACACGAACCCGGTCGACAAGTAGAAGATCCATTTAAAGTAGCGGGCTGTGCTTTTGTTAGCTTGTCAATGATGGCACATAGGAGTCTAGGTGGTCTCACGAGGCAGGAGGTTCCAGATGGCAGCCAAGGCCAGCATGACCTCTGTAGTGATCCATTGAACAGCGCGAAATTTGACGCTTGAGGAGTCAGAAGGAAAGTCGAGATTGAAGACAACAATCTCCTGTTGCAAAGTCAGAGACTGTTACAGAGAAGTCAGTTCTTTGTGCCATCACTTACCGAAAGCATGTAGTTCACAGCGGCTTGTGTGTTGCCTGAGAGGGATCAGCGACTCAGGTTGGGAAGATGCCTCAGAAGTTGTTGTCAACTTACTCGCACAGAAAGTTGTCTATGCTGTGGTACTCCACCATGCAACGATGAAGCCGAAGAATCTGCCAAATCGGGGTCCGCCAGCTTCAGCAGCCCATAGGTAGATGGATCCCGCCAAGGGTAGAGAGGAGCAGATCTCTGCAATGACTGCGGCAGTGATGAAGGTAAAGACGCAAGTTACGATGAAACTCGTCCTATCTGAATGTTAGGCGTTGCAAATGCACATCGGTGAGTGCAGACACTAGCACTTACCAGTAAGCCAGGTTACCTCCAGCAGCAATGCCGGTAGAGAATGTCACTCGGACTCCACCAATGAAGTAGAGGGCAGCTAAACCAGATCAGAAATGACGAAGAGAACCAGCAGACTGGATACGGCGTACCGAACGTTGTCGCAAAGTTGTGGAACGTATTGAATGTCCGGTGCAGCACCTAGAAGAATGAGTTATTTGTGTGAGATGGGCTGACTTTTGAAATCGTCTGCTCACCGGCTTGTAGCCTAGGTTTTCCTGCCGATTCTGCGGTTAGCTGACTGAAATGCAATGCTTTCATGCTGTGTGTTGCTCACCAAGACCCGGGCATCTTTTGAAGACTCATCTTCTGCGTCGCTCTGGAAGGTGTTCGCGTTCTTGGCGACGCCTTCGTCTTGGCGCTCAGTCGCAGCCATGTTGATGATGTTCTCGATGTTGGTCCAAGCTGAGCGAATTAGCGACGTCGGAGCGAACAAATGCGGATGGAGGGGACGTCGTCTTATGGGAGATGGAGTATTCGGGCCGCCCAGGGGCCGTTGAAAAATCTAATTAGTGGGACGGAAATGTTCGGCTTTTGCGTGTGAAGAAATACGAATCTTCCAATCATTGCCGCATGTGCCAATGGCTGACTTACTTAGTCGCGTGATGTGGGACTGAATGACGGCATCGGTAAATCGTACGAAATAGCCTTAGCAGCAACTTGGTGACACCAAACGAGATGAGTCTTTAGACAGGTCGATGAACAGATAATTTGCTATTAGATGTAGTATAATGTGTGCTTTGAACAACATTGCACCCGGACTTGTGGTTTCAAGTCCTCTGCTTGCTCCATGATATACTCTACACTACTAACACATTGCACAATGGGGCGCTGAGTAAGTACATGTAGCATCAGGCCGGGTTTGACAAACGTTGAGAGACGATCACAACCATCCACACACTGAGGGACTGATATACTCCGCCTTTGGCAATGATAGCATCTTTCTCTCTTCACTTACCGCCATATTTCTCTCTTTTTCTTCGGAGGTTGAGATTAGATTGGGATGTCGCCGCGCTCCGCGTGCCCCTGCCAATCAGGTCAACGTAAGCAACCCCGGGTTGACTGCCAGTTGGGGGATGGTACGATAGGTTTCGGGCATCAGGCCCATCACGCAATCGGCACTCAAAGAACGTGACGCATTGGATCACAGGACACGGTCAGTCTTGAGTAGTTCTTCGACGTTCTAGATGCTCAGGGTTCAGTATTCACCGTAGATATGAAATTGAGAAAATTGGGCGAACTTCATTGGCGCCGACATCTTGTGACTCTCACTTCGGAACTCTCTTGGGAAACTGAAGGTTTAATGCTAGAATGGCGATCCTCGTTCTGACTTCGCTGGTTGCTCTATGCATTGTGGCGGTGACAGCGTTCAAGGTATTTATCATCTCAAAGAGCTCAAATCTTCAACTTGATCGGACGATTGACACTCTCCAGACCGTCACCAAAGCTCACGCATCTCCCCTATCTCGTATTCCTAATGCTGGATGGGGAGCAGGCTATTCCAGGTTGATCTGGGCTTTTCGTCAAGAATACCGAGGCAACGTCACCCTTGAACTTCCAAAATTGCATGAGACCCTAGGTAGCTCCGTTTTCCCCCTCAAACCATTGACACGGGTGGCAACTGATTCTGTTGTCCTCCTAGGCCCTCTCATCCGAATTGGTCCCAATGAGCTATCGTTCTACTCCATCGACATCTACGATACAGTCCATAAAGTAAATAGCGGATTTGTAAAAGATCCCCGAAACTACGGAGAATTCGTCCAAGATGAACATCCCGCACTCTTCTCTATCACGTTCGTTACGACCCTTCTGAAAGAAACGTAGCCTTTCTTTTTATGTTCTAACAGCCCGTAGAGATCCTCAAGAGCATGCCAAGAGGCGGAGAATTCTTGGTCAACTCTTCAGCCGCAGCAATATTGAGAAGCTTGAAGGGTTAATGCTTCATCACATTGATAATTTTGTCTCGGCAGTCGAAAGAAGAAGCGTCTGTTTTGACATAGGCCCTGCCTGCCGCGCTCTTGAGGCAGATATCATATGTGAGACGCCACGGTATGACCCGGCTCTGCGTTCGTCAGCTGACTTCTCAAGCGGATTTCTCATTCGGTGAAGCCTTGTCGGCCGTCTCTGCCTGGTCAAAAGGAGAAGAAGTTGCTCTTGTATCAAAGAACGATGAAAAAGCGACATTTTTGCCTCTGGTACGTTTTAGGGTCTTGGAACTTGTGAAGTCTAGACAAAGCTGACCATATAGATGATGAACTTCCCGCTTCTGTACTCAACCTGGGTGAGAGTAGAAGACTTCTTGTGTCATATGGAAGGCTTGCGTACATCCTCTAAAAAGGGACTGCAGCAATACGACGAGGTTCGTTCAAAAGATACGAAACTTGTTAGCGTACTAATTCGAGAAGTGGACGCACAAAGCTTGGGTCCGAAACAAAGATCCAGGCCGAAAGTCACAATTTCCCAATCTGCTCAACGTTATGGTTTCAGCTGGCGTGCCGACTCAGACTGCCCTATCAGAGGCCAAGGAGAACCTGGGACCTGGGACCGACACCACCTCTGCATCCCTCGCCCATATCCTCTATGCCCTTTCCTGGAACCCGACTTATCAGCAGAAGTTGTATAAAGACCTAGCATCCCACGGATTTCCCACGGATTTCAATACTTTAGAAAACATCCCTCGCTTGAGAGCTTGTGTTAAAGAAGGCATTCGTTGGGCTGGTGCATCTGTAGCGATGTTGCCCCGTGTGGTTCCCAAGGGTGGTGTTGAGCTATGTGGAAATTTTGTTCCCGAAGGCGTAAGTCACCACAGTGGCATGTTTAGTGATTCAGTACCATCCCTAACGGTCAATGTGTTCCACAGACTATTGTAACTTCATCACCGGTCTGGTACCTCAGAGACAAGTATGCGTACCCGAATCCAGAGTTGTTTAATCCCTATCGCTGGATAGATGATTACGGCTTGAACACTACAGAGGATGTACTACGAGACAAGTTTTACATTGCATTCTCTAAAGGCGCAAACACTTGTATCGCAAATCAGTAAGTGCCGCGACCCCAAATGGGCATACAGTCACTGACAAGAAACCTCAGCTTTTCGTACCTAGAATTGTACATGAGTGTCGCGAAGATGGTCGCAAACTTTGAAATCAGTCCTGCCAATGAACGACATGGACCTGCACAGGTTGCAGGACTAAATAATGCAGACTGGCAACCAGTGCAACTTCCAAAGAGAAAGGAATGGGTTTCAGCCGTAGTCACTGAACCCCTGCTGATCAAGACTGTGCCACGAAGACACGTTTAGCTGGCTTCGAGTGTAGTGTGGGAGTATTCCGGCTCCATTTCGTTGTTAGGGCGGATAGATAGGAATAAAACATATCCGTTACCTGTATCCGTACGCGTCCTCGGTGTTCGTATAATCGCTAGCCCGAAGAGTTATGTGTTTCTTAGCCAATGTTTGCTCAGGGGGGGCAACAGGTGTTGGTTGTGCTGCGGGTTTGCAGGTTTGCGTAGCAGGGCCCCGGCCCCAACATGTTCTTTGAACCCTGGCTCGTCACATTGCATGCAGCATTGTACCTTATCATATTCACAATCTGCAAGCATCTTGTGGCTCCAGAGTCGAAGAAAAACCTTTGCCGCGGCCGGGGTTTCGGCAACCTAGTGTCTTGGCTTCGGACAGCGGTTTACGGCCCGTCCCCGGCAATATCTCGTTGGGCGGCTGAATCTCCGAACCTTACACATGCTTACGCACTGCTATACTTGACCTGCTTTCTATTCGAGGGCACGAAAAGTGGGCTTGACAAAGTCTCTAGAGCCTAGACTTTATGGGTTTACGGTAGTACGGTGTACTGTACAGCCTGGCCAACAATGGATCCACAAGCGAGTAGTAGCAAACTCATGTAGGTGGGTTATGGTGACTACAGCTATCCGCAATAATGCATCTCACCCATGAACCGGCATGTTTCACCATATGAGGACGTGTCTTCCTAAAATTTCCGAATGTTTTCCAGAGTAAACGCTTGACATCTACCCACATGCCGGAAGTGCCTAGGAGGACGGCTGGTATTCTCCGCCATTGCAACTACGGCATAGCCGTGGCGTGATCTACTTACCAGCGATAACATAACAGACGTGACATTTGGTTTCTTGCACAGTATTATGATGCA
The DNA here is from genome assembly GCA_023376865.1 of Colletotrichum filicis. NCBI lineage: Eukaryota > Fungi > Ascomycota > Sordariomycetes > Glomerellales > Glomerellaceae > Colletotrichum > Colletotrichum filicis. The sequence goes on from MOOC01000185.1 coordinate 73,027, forward strand.
ACCCAATGACAAGTTCTTCTTGTCGTATCAGCGTCTCAGATGCATGGTCATCGTAACTTCGAATATGAAGTCCCAGAAGAACATCGCACACCTCAAAGCTTCTCCGAGAGGATCCAGTCCCAGAGTTTGATTCCGAGTCGAGATCGTCAGACTTTAAGGTTGTCTTGGTCAAGATATCAAGTATGCATCATGCTCAAGTGACGTGATTAATGATGGCCTTTAGAGTCTGGTTGATGATTTTCCTTTTAAAATCACCAATCATTTATCTGTTGTTCACGTCCGTACCGTGGTAACATGAAACTAAGATCACGCCACGTAGCATTATACGGCAATCAAATTTGCCTCTGGATCTCATCCAGCCACTGACATCGGTACTTGACACACTCTTTGTAATTTATCAGACAAAATTCGATTCAATCGCTTCAGACTAAAATGTATCTATGCCGAGCTTAATCAGAACAGAGAGGGAATCCTAAACTAACACCACTAATGCCAATTTTCCAAACTTTTCCTTGCATATCAAAACAGTCCCAAGATCAAACAATTCGTTCCTCAATCAAAGTGAATGCGCCACATCTCTCTGGGAGAGCCAGCCGTGAAATCACTGCGGGTGTGCATGGCCAGGATGTTATCGCTGACCAGCAGATCACCCTGTTGCCAGGAGAAGTAGAGGGTGTTTCTTCTGTCGTGGAGGAGGGAGTCAATGATGTTGCAGATCTCGGTGCTCTCGCTCTCGCTCACGCCCTCGATGACCACGTCAGTGGCGTCAAAGGCAGTCTTGGACTGGGGCCAAGGCTCGTGATATCGGATGCAGGGCTCTCCGGTCGTGGGGTGGTCGACGACGAGAGGAAGGCCACCCATCTTGGTAGAGTCGAAGGAGCTAGTCTGGACGCTCCAGGTGAGCTCTCTCAGTCTATCCACAGACAGGTGAGGAGGCAGGTTCTGGAAGAGAAGTCTGGAGGGCGTGAAGAGGGTGAAGCCGGTGTCACTCGGTGAGGGTGTGATGGAGGTGAAAAACTGGAACCTGTTTTCGGTGTGTTAGGGAAAGAAGCTCATGAAGGTTTTCGCTTGACAAGTTCGCCACAGCGGGGATGTAACTTACTTGGGAGGGTTGGGAAGAAGCTTCTCAGTTCCGTCCGCCTGGGGCACTTTGTGGGTCTTGAACAGCCCATCGAAGTGGAATGGCATCCACTCGGCTGACAGAACGTTGTTCAGACCACGGGTATCGGCACCCTGGTCCTTCACCTCCAGGACGAGACCAAACTTCCATGGCAAGGGAGTGCCGAACTCCTCCGACTTCTTGACGAACAAGTCGCGATCCTTGGTCTTGGTGAATCCTCTCATGACAACGGGTGAGTTGACCTCGGACAAAGCGCGGACCTTTTTGGCCTCAACGTCGTGGATGGAGAGCTTCTTGGAGCCTGGGGCCGGGCGGATGAGGAGACCGCAGGGGTACATGGGCTCAAAGACGACGTCCGACTTCCACTGCATCAATTCGCTCTTCTCGCGGAAGTAGCTAGGTCTTCCCTCCTCGTAGACGAGCTCGTACTTGGGGTCGTTCTCGAAGTCGGCGCGGGGGCCAGTGGTAATGGCGCCGCTCAGGTCGAAGGCGATCGAGCAGTGCCAGGGAGTGGTGTAGTAGGAAGAGGTGGGAAGAGGGCTGATGGAGATCTTGTTCTCGCCGGTGGAGGGGTGAATGGAGAGGCGGATGTGGTCGCGGAAGTTCTCACGGACGGCGCGAGCAAAGGCCTGTGTTTGGAAAGTTAATAGTTGAAAAAAGCTGTTGATATCATGTTGCAACTTACATCACCACGCTGCAGCATCTGCTTGGAGATGTACTCGATGCCAGTCTTGAACTTGGTCTTGGATCGGTCCTCTCCGACGGGGTAGACGTGGCGCAAATCGGTCTCGAGGAACTTGATGTATCCGCGATATGTCAGGCAGGTATCTTCGTTCTTGGAGATCTCAGTGGAGGGGTCGTAGTCAGATCGGCCAAAGGTGTTAAGAAGGGCGCGGCGGAAGTTGGTAGCGTTCGCAACATATGTGATCTCCTCAAGCTTGTTAGGGAGGTGAGGAAGGTGAACAAGATCCTGAAGGCGCGAAAAGTCGATGTTGAGCAGGTTCTTCTCGGCAGCAATGTCGCGGAGGGTCTCTCCATATGACCAAACCTCCTTGTCGGGAACACCGAGAAGGTCGTTGTACACAAGACCGTCAGAAATGATGGTCAACTTCGCGCCGGGCTCGTAGATGTCCTTGATTGCAGAGCAGAGACCGTTGAGGTTGGCGAGAGAGAACTCCTCAGCCTTATCCGGCAGACGGCTGAGGACCTTGTCCTTTGTGTTGGGCGACTTGAAAGGGAAAGCAGGAAGGCACATGCGGATGGGGCTCTGTGTCTTGACTTTTCTGTAGATCTGGGAGAGGAAGCCCAGTCTGCCCTCAAGCTGGGCAGGGCATGTTTCGTGTGGGCGTCTAAGGCGGTAGCGGCAGATGATGTCGAGAATGTCGGCTGCTTTTGAGAGGGCTTCGTCGTCCATCATCTGAGGTGCCACCTTTGAGATGAGCTGAACCTCTGGTGACGGTTGGCGAACCGGTGTTTCTACAAGAGAAGGCATGTCGTTGAATGTGACTGAAGTAGAGGCGAAGAGGACTGAAAAGGTATGAAGAGGTTAGGGTAATGAAGGCTTGATTAACAAGATAAACGACGATCAAAGTAAGTTTAAGGCTGGCAGATGCAGCTGGGTCTTAATGCAATTTGAGCCTGGTCTAGTAGAGAAAAACCTTCCAAAGTCTCGGGAGACGCAACCGGCTTATATCCAGCTTCCTTTCGTAGCATAGCCTGCCAACGTTGCATCTGCATACAGACTTGCTCGGAGATGACGATCACAGGGAAAGGGTAATGGCAAGGAGCAGCGGGCCAAGTCGCGGCACTGGCCGTGATGGGCTCGGAGCTGCGTCAGGTCACATCTGGCCATCCCCCATATCAAGGCCCATAACGGTCTTATTCCGGTCCTCTTCATCCACAATTCCCGTGGTTGTTCGATACACAATGTCGCCACTAGGGGTCAATAGCAAAACGTCTAGAAGGATGGTAAGATGGTAAGGATTTGCCCACGGAATCAATATGCACCCGGCATCCTGGCCCTGTCGAAGGATGTCATACCATGCATGACCTTCTTTTCTTTTCTTTTTTTCGTACTCTATACGGAGTACTCTTGATTGTTTTTCCTAATCTTCACCCGGCTTCCATCGTCGATTGAGTCAGTGCCGCCACCCCACTACCCAGGAACGGCCCCATCAGGATCAGGAAACTCATGCGCTCCATCGGACATGGACCAAGTTTGAAGGGCTGACAGCTAAACGACCCACGTCACGGTGGACACCTGCCTGACATAGCCGGCTGAAGACTCGAAGGAGGAATCAAGTGTGTGGCCACTGGCCAGTGCAAGATCTAAGTTGCAGCCGCGCGGGAGTCGTCAAGGGAAGGTGAAAAGATCCTGGTTTGGATCCTCTGGGAGGCGTACCAGTGTGGGGAGGGTACCACTTGTGCGAAAACAGACAAAGAATCGAGCCACCAACGTCAGGCTAGGCTATTGACAGTCTGGTTCATCCCAGGTTAAGCCGCGGCAGATGGATGGCTGAACCGTTGAACATAGTCGTAGACCCCGACTAGTAGGGGGCCAGATTCCGCACCGGCAGGATCCTCCCGCGGCTGTGGGGACAGGGGCCCCCCGAGGAGAGCAAAAACGCGCCTTTCCCGATCGGCTTTCTGGACCGTGACACGATGTCTGGGATGGCATGGCGAAAGATTGGGAGTACCACGGCGCAGATTCCTCACTTGGGCAGGTCTAGCCAGATAGCCGGGATTACAGCTGCATTGCTACATTGGCATGTCGTGGCATGTCACATTAAGATCGTCGGAACAACATTCAGGTTTGTAAGGTCGATTGCTCTTTGCGGAGTGCATCCACAGTCGTGTGTGGTCGATGCGTAGCATTCGATTCCAGGTCAGGAAGAACCCCGGCGCGCTCCGATATCAGACGATTATCCGCGGTATTGCTTCGAGCATCGGTCACACCGGAGGGGGCTCGGCTCAAGGCACGGCGCACCCTTCGGCCGTCGACCGTAAGTAGTCCCGGACTTGGCCTTGGTCCATTGATGTCAGATATCAAGTAAGCCACCCATCGAACAATACCTGCTGGTTCCGCGTAAGACGATACCTATGCCCCTGATCCGATCGATTTAGTAATCGGTAGTCGTTCGACCTGCATTTCAGATTTTTTTCTTCCGAACTCATCGTACTCGGGCAATCCTACCAATAACTATACTTATCTTGGACATTGACGACTTACACGGAGCTGAACCCTTGCGACCAACATCACTGCATCAACTTCAACCTTTGTCATTCATTCTCACAACCTCTCTTGACACCACGCGCAAGTAACATTCAGTCAGTAATCATGGGCTCTATTCCTCGCGAGACTCTTGAGACCGAGGTCGATCTGGCCATCATTGGCGGTGAGTGATCCTGCCGACTTACACAGATGAGTAAACAATGAAATCTGACTCAAGGGTGCAGGCGGGCCAACTGGTCTTCTCACCGGCTACCTCGCAGAGCAGCTTGGTGTGAAGGTATGCATTATTGGTAAGTTGGCGAAGATAAGCTCTTCAAGTCAAGCTCCAGTGGTAACACGCAAAACAGACAGCAAGAATGCGCCTCTTGAATTGGGCAGAGCCGATGCACTCAACGCTCGTACCCAACAAGCTCTTGAAGTCGTTGGCATCCTTGACGACCTTATCTCACAAGGCATCACCTGCAATAGTAGGCTCTGAACCACCTTCCTGATTTGATGAGAACGCAAAAGCTGACACAATTTGCAGCGAGCTCAACCTTTGCGGACGGTGAATTCAAGTCGCGCCAAAGCCAATGGTGGACTGGTCTTGAGCACTGCTTCCGCAAGAACTTCCTGATGATTGGCCAGCCCGCTGTCGAGAAGGTCCTTGCAGAGAGACTCAAGACGCCCGTCTGCTTTGGCGAAGTCGTCACTTCTATCTCAGAGGACAAGAACGGCGTGGTGACGACAACAAACAAGGGGCGAGTGATCCGCAGCAAGTATGCGGTGGGAGCCGATGGCGCTCGCTCCACAGTCCGCAACACGCTGGGAATCACCTTCACCGGGACCAAGCCCGAGATGATCTGGGCCGTTTTGGACACTTTCATTGACACGTCGTTCCCCGTCTGCTCCGAGATCATTACGTTTCAGCTAAACGGCCAGAGCCGAGTCTCGTGGATCCCCCGGGAGCGTGGCATGGCCAGATTCTACATCCTGCTTGATGGCGAGATCACGCAGGAGAAGGCCGAGAATTCCATCCGCGAGCACATGGCTCCTCACCGAGTGGACTTCAAGAAGACGGAGTGGTTCAGCACGTTTGATGGTAAGCGGCACCCTGGCACAGCGAGCCGGCGGCATAGCCCGCTCTTGCAACATGCCATCCAAATGCTGTTACATGAAGATAGCTGACACTGCATACAGTCAAGGAGCGTATTGCATCGACATTCGTCTCTCAGAACGGAGGCGGCCGCATTATCTTGGCAGGTGATGCAGCGCACGTTCACTCGGTGAACGGTGGCCAAGGCCTCAACACCGGTATTGCCGACGCGTTTGCGCTATCATGGAGGCTGGCACAAGCCATCACAAACGACAAGCTCAGCCCTGACGCGGCTGATAAGCTGATCAGGAGCTACGACATTGAGCGGCGCACCGTTGCCCAGGGCGTCATCGACGTTGCAGCGAAGCTTGTCAGAGACACAGTTCGAACGGCAAAGGAGTACGTCTCCACAATCGAGAAAAACGCTGGGTACATCACAGGTAAGCTTGTCTTGCATGTTTATTGCGCTGTATTCTCCTAGCTTCCCCCCCTCCTAAGTCCCCGAGCCGGAGTCCTCTTAGGGCTGCGCTTCTGTTCTCCTAAACTCTGTTTGAGTGTCTGGCCCCCTTCATGGATGGGACATGGAGACCACTGCAGATTCGGGAAGTCCTTCCAGAATCCCTAGACCACCCTACCATGCGACAATCCCTCTACTCCACGTTTCTCCACGCTCCCGAAACCTAGCAGTCTTCAAGCATGCCTGCGTAGCGGCAAGAATCTTCGGCTAATCTTCTTTCACCAACTACCTTAGGCATGGGCGTGTCTTACGATGGCACTGGCTCCCCCCTGATCCAAGAGGCCCCCAGCCAGGGCATCTGGACCGCCGGCCGGCGCTGTCCGGATGTCTTCCTGACGCCAGCATCCGGAGAAGAGCCGAAGCGCTTGTATGATCTTGTCGCTGGCAAGTATGGCAAGCATTTGGTGCTGAAGATTGGACGACAGTCGAATGGTCCCGCCTTGGGAGATGGTCTCCAGGATTTGGCCAGACTCTTCACCGTCGCCCCCCACAATGCGGAGACTCCTCGTACGACCGCTGTGAATGAAGATTCTTCATCGCCAGAAACGTCCTTCTCAGCCGAGTGGGCGAAGGACGATGACGACTTCACCGTTGTCGTCAGACCCGACATGTACATTGGCTACGTCGGTCTCGGAGGAGATGGGTGGAAGGATTACCTGTCGTACCTGACTCAGTAACGGGTGTGACAAGCAAGTTTTTTGCGACGATGATGTTTTTGTTTTTAGACAAGATGATGTACCATTACCGGATTTACTGGAGCGAACGCCCAAAACGGGCAAACGAAATTCTTTTTAGAGAGACCCCTGATAGCTCAATTTACGGATAGACAAAAACCCACGTTTAGTATTCACACACCTCTCGCGATGTGATTGATCATCGTCAGCCAATTGGGATGGGCACGGTGATCTAAACTCCCTTGTTAGCCCCCGTTACGGTGCACATGGAGCTGCCATATGCAGATAATATATCACATCGTGCCCACACATCGTCGCTTTCCTCTGTGCGAATTACGGATACGTTGTCATTTATCGTTCGCCCCCAACGTGACGCTGCGCGTCGATTCAATCGCTTGCTTGTTCAGGGGACTCGTAACCGAAACCGAAGAGCCGAAAAGACCGAGGAAGACCTATCGGCTCTTGATAGCTGATAGCGCGGAAGAGCCCTCAGCATTATTAGGTTGTGCTTCTTCAGCACACAATCTGCAACTTTATTTGGAGTTGCTGCGGCCTTACTGCGACCTGCCACATTGATCTCCAGACAATCGCTACGGGACCCCATTCCGAGTCCCGACGACCGCCACGTTCCGTCGGCTCGGAACTGGCACTGCAGAAAGCGCGGAACCGAACCGAAGACAAGCTTGAACCAAGTTGAACCAACATCAGGTTACAGACCAGGAATGTGGGATACTCCGTAGTTTCCCTGAATAAACACGTCATCATCCTGAGACTCCCCCCACGCCGACGGTTTTTCCGGTTGTCATGCAAAAGGCAGATATTTTCATGTTTTCTTCATCCCACCGGTGCGCGCGCCGGCAACTAGGGCGGCAACTAGCGGGATTTTGCGGTTTGTTTCTCAGGGCTCTTAGCTAATAAACTGCTAAGTCAGCGTTGTTGAGAATTCAGTCCCCGATTTTCGATCACCGCGCCAAGACGTACATAAGGAGGGCCTCGGCATCTTTTTTATCTATGAAGAGGAGCCTCGGACTGATTTTGTCTGCAGTTCGGCGTTCAGATAGCAGACAACGACGCCAAAAAGCTGATAAGACCCGCTACCAAACGACGGACCATGGCCGAACAGCCCAGAAAGACTCAAAGAAGCATTTTCTCATTCACCGCCCAGTGTAACCTAACCATAATCGCACAAGAATTATCAATCGTCAACTCCACTACTCCGAAGTTTCGACGAGGTTCAAATGCCTCAAAGCCGTTGGCATTCGCAGATTCCAGAAGAGGTCCGAGACGTTGGAGGATTCTCGCAATGTGACATGATGAAGCCCCCCTCGTTGCGGACACATTTGACTAGGGGAGTCCGCCTCATAAATGCCAAAAATGATGTGTAGCTTGCGAATTCATCATTGTACGAGTGAAATGTTCAGTAATAGACTACTCTGACACTTTTTGTTTTCCGTCTACCGCAGCCTGCAACGTTGATCCCTCTCCGCTCTGGCCGATCCGACTTCCTCATTGGGCCTCGAACCACCATAATCCTCAAGCTTTCTGACTCTTCAGACCGCGTCAAGACTTGTCTGGTCTCCGAGACGTTGGAAGTTTCCCGAACAATAACAGCCAGGGCCACTGTGCCTGACTTACACCTTATTTTACTCGCGGCCCCTCGCCTCAGGTTATTTACATCCCACCTGGAAACGGTAAGGTTACCGCTATACTTTCCCCCAAGTCATCGCAACAACGACATACTTGGAGGTCCATCTGGTCTCTGTAACGTGGCCTGCGACCGCGGGCGGCGCAACCCGAGCTGCGGCGAGGCCCAGGCGGCTTTTTGGGGGGTCCGTGGAGGGCTCCGTCTATTGTACTTAAACAAATTGGAAGGCTAATTTTCCATCGTTGCTCGTTCTTTTGCTCAGGTGGGAGAACTGGATAGATGTCAGAAAGGCTTGCTGAGCAAGCTCTTTACCTATCGTTAATTCATTCATTTCGTCGTCGTCGCTGGATGATCTCTCGCTCTGTTAATCAAGCCGGCCTTGACAACGAATCAGTACGACCAACGCCACAGCCGCAGTCAAGTCCACCAATCGAGGAAAGGACCGCACGACATACCATCCCGGTAGTTGCATCACCGCCGCCTGCAGCGCTAGCAATAACCGCGGTCGATACTACGCAACCTATTCGTATTGAGAGAACCATGGAGTACACATCCGATAAAGAAAAGCCCTACGGGCCGGGCGAAGACCCAATGCAGAAGCTCGATGAAGAGAGCGGTAGCGATGGTATTGATGAGTTCAAGTCACCGCCGCCGTCGCCCACTAAGCCGACGGGGCCCCCGAATGGAGGCTTGAAAGCCTGGATGCAAGTTCTTGGCTCGTTTTTCATTTATTTCAACACGTGGGGTAAGTCATAAGTCGGACCATCCGCCCATACAATAATTTCAAGTCCTGTGCACTGCCTTTTTTGGGCAAATGAAAACCCGCGGGCTCCCGCATAGCCTGCATCAATTTGGGGATTAAGCCAAGCAATGAGCGCGTTCAGAACTAATCGTATTCCAGGACTTGTTGCCAGTTTCGGTACCTTCCAGGTCTACTATGAGGGTCACCTCCTGAAGGAACACAGCTCTTTCGCTATTTCCACAATTGGCTCGTTGCAAAGTTTCTTGATGGTGTTCCTGGGCCTCTTTGCCGGCCCCATCTTTGATTTGGGATACGCCAAGCAACTTCTCTGGGTGGGAACCACCTTGATCGTCACCGGGTCTATCCTCCAGAGTCTCAGCCACAATCTTTGGCAACTCTTGTTAACACAAGGTCTCTGTGTCGGCGTTGGACAGGGAAGTTTAGCTGTGCTAGGAGTTGCTATCTTATCGCCGTGGTTCACGACTAAGCTACCCATGGCAACCGGCATTGCAGCGGCTGGAAGCGGTGTTGGCGGGTAAGTCTTCCCTCACCAAAATCTCCGGCTCAGAAAGTATCCCTCCGGCTAAGGCTGGCCATCCGTACTAACATCGTGTTCTCATAGCCTGGTATTGCCGATTCTTTTCAGATCGATCCAGCCAGAAATTGGCTTCCGCTGGACTGTGCGCACCATGGCGCTGATCGCGCTCACAACCCTTAGCATTTCGATCGTGACCATGGAACCGCCTAAACCTTCAGCCTTCAGAAGACCCTTGATTGACCGCACTGCCTTCAAAGACGCCCCGTATCTACTTTTCGTGGGCGCCTGCTGCCTCGTGTTCCTTGGCATGTACACTCCGTTCGTCTACATTCCGGGATACGCGTTGGCAAGGCATGCTGTCAGCACGGAGATCGACAAGTATCTGCTTGCGATCCTCAACGGCGCATCCATTGTCGGCCGCACCGTACCAATCTTATTCACCGCTCAACTCGGTCGAATGAACATGCTCATCGTCGCAGTAGCGGCCTTATCCATTTCGGCATTCTGTCTCTCGGCAGTCACCCACACTCCTGCGTTGTTGGTGACGGTCATCTTTTACGGAACCAGCAGCGGAGCATTCTTCTCTCTGCAGCCGGCTACATTTTCTCTTCTCACGGAGGACAAGAAGTACATCGGAACCAGACTTGGTATGGCTTATGCCGTAATGTCTGTTGCTCTGTTGCTAGGTTCTCCCGTTGGCGGCGCACTCGTACGCTCTGTAGGCTACATTAGCGCCTGGATCTGGGCAGGAGTGACCCTCGGGCTGGGTAGCATCACAATCGCATGTTCGCGAGGCATGGCAACTAAGTGGGATTGGAAGAAAACGCTTTAGTTGTCCCAAGTTTTGCATAATCAGACTGGTCTAATAATATAGAGATGATACCCTGATAGATTTCTGTAGAATAGCTTATCCTAGATGACTCACCGCTTAATGCTTACACGATGTTGATGCCACCGGTCCGGATGTATTTTGCTTCGCCTCGTGTGCGATGTCGAGTTTAATTGAGCCAGCTCTTGGCAGATGATCCTTCATCCCGTGGGCTACAATATTTCTACAGTAGTAATGTAATTATGAAGTAATAAACGCTCTCTGCGCACTCCTGCATGGTCAATAGACTCCCAGGCAGATGCTCAAGTAGTCCGCTTCGACTGAAGCACCATTTCCCACACTCAGTGCAAATTTGGCTCTCCCGTACATAGTGAGACACTGACTAATAACCATCCCAGCTCGGATGAAAATCGCATACGCGGCACGCATAGAACCAGTCGTGCCAGGAACCATCTGGGGTGACATCTCACGCGTCCAATTAAGCATATTCGAGCCCTTTTCTTTTATGTAAGTAGCGTATTCTCTTGGCACACACTCAGCCTCTTGGCCCCTATTCTCTTAGTCACTTTGTCTCGCTCCATCCACTCGGCATTGTCTACTTCAGCATGGATAAAGTAAACAGAACGGAGCACCCGATGAGTCGGATTCTCCAGCCAACGCCAAGAAATTGATAGGTGTTCCACACGTAGTTTCCCATGGCAAGCACAAACCTTCCGTATCCTTGGTAGAAAACCATCGGCCCTACTTCAAAAAGGACCCTGAGCTCCACTACGGATTCAGTGGAGATCAGGCAAAAGGGTCAGGGCCCTGGCCAGGATTCGAACCTGGGGCCTCTTCCAGGTGGATGTGTTTAATGACAACCCTAAGGAAGAATCATACCGCTAGACCACCAGGGCGTTGGCAAACTCACGATAGTCGGTAAGTTGCTGGGAGGAGCGGCCGTTGCTTCGTCTCTTCATCCACAGCGAGCATTGCATCAAGGGCTCGACATGTCGTGTTGCTTCATCCAGAGTGCGCACGGACCCTGAAGTGACGGACTAGAACAATGGTGTTGATGTAGCTCTGTTTCTTATGTACATGGGAACAGCAAATACTTGTTCCAGCGGTGCTTGTTGTGGGAAGTGCTGTGAGAAGTAGCAACTCGTGTGGATAGACCAAAGTTCATGGCGCTTTGGAGCCTCATTTCACCCGTGGGAGCATTCGATTATGCCTCAATGCTGTTTCTGGTATCTCAAGCATGCCAAAAGTAAGTACTATGGAGTAGTTGCGAATAATTCTTTGACTAGATAGCTATTATTGTATTCGGGGATCATACGAGACTGTGGTCTCGTGGGTGACTTGAATTCGAGCGGCCGTTGACGGCGTGATTCGACCATCGTTTCTATTCGCAAATGAAACTGACTCAACGCCATTGAAGTCACTTCATTAGCCGCATGATCTATTCCGCTACAGGTCCTTCGGTGCTGATTTGATTCAGATTCGATAACTGTCTCCCGCTCACTGAAAACATCCGTGCGGTACCTCCTTCCAGACCATAACTCAGCTTCGTCATCGCTACATTTTGCTTTTCCCGAACTCTCTTCTGGAAGATCATCATGTGACTATAATTCGTACGACTCGGACTGCATGTTGTGTCTTTTTCTGTTATTCTCGATGACAGTGGAGTATGGCAATGACTTCTTTCCGCTCTTGTCAGCAGATCCGGTGATATGTGAAGAAATGAAGCTTGGCAGATATCGGACAAAGAAAGGCTGCAACCCAGGGACCGAGGCGCACACAATGCCGGCATTCGCCTCGAGGAAGGACAAGTTGAATTGTTCGGCTACATCCCAGCTGTAACCAGCACTCTTCAACAGTGATGGAAGGATGATCGTCCGTTTAATCGCCGATGCACAAACACAACGAGCAGTTAGGACCGGAGTGATACTTTGACGGAATAAGATAGAGGTAGAAAACAAGGAGGCAAAGGCTCTCACAATATCCCAGTGGCGAACATTAGAATAACAGAAACTGTTGGATTACGAGGCAGAAAAGGGCCCTATTAGGTAGTTAGGTAGGGGTAGTAGGTAGGCAGCCTAGGCCCGTGCAGACGGACCCTTCCACCTACTTACACCTACAAAAGGATCGCGGGCTCTGCCCACGAACTTCCCCTCCTATACTACATACACACGCGCAATAGACCTATACTGACCTATTGACCTCGTTATAACCAAAAGGTCTAACCTACTTACGTATATACTAATACTAATTAGTAGTTAAATTATATATATATTTCTACTATAGGTTAGTAAGGATATAATTATAAAAAAGATAGCCTTAACTTACCTCGTTAACTATTCTAACTTATTAACTTAGTTTTATTTATTTAATTAATAATAAGTAGCCTAGTTTATACTACTTTAACTCTCCTCTACTATTATTAACTAACGACTAATTAAATAATTAAGGGCCGTTAAGAGCGTACTTTATTATATATAATCTCTTTTATTAAGGCTATTATTATAAAAAAATTAACTATTTTATTATTACTATTAACCTCGCTTTTATTATTAATATTATTTTTACTAACTTTATTATAATTATTAACTTCTTTTTAATCGAGCTATTTATAAAAGAATCTATTTTAAATATATTATAACCTAGCGCTACTTTAAATTAATAATAAGCGAGAGGAAATTAATTACTAAAAAATTAATTTAACGATCGCTAGCGTACTAGCGCTTAGTAATAATAAGACCTTCGGAATTATAAATATATTAATAGCGAAGTATTCTAAAATACTAAAGAAAAGAAAAGATCTTAATAGTAGTAGTAATAGGGATCTATTTTATACTATTAGTAAATCTACCTCCTTCTAACTTAATAAAAGCTCCGAGATTAAACTAGTAAAACGAGGTATAAAAAGTACTAAAAAAAATCGCTAATTAGTAACTAACGGAATCCTTTATTAATTACTAAAAATATAGTTATAAAAGGCCTTTTTTCTCTTTTTATAACCTTTTACTAACTTTAGTAACCTTCTATTTATATACCTTATTAAAAAAGCAGAATTTTCTAATTAATAATAATAGCCCGCTCACTATTATTAAAACGATCGCTACGACTAACTTACTACTTATTTTAACCTAACTAACGTTATATTATAATTAAAACACTACGATTATTTTCTACTATATAACTTATTTTATAAACATACTATAATAACCGCTAGCCCTAGTAATAAGTAAAAAGGGGCTAATAACTAGCTAATATTACCTTATACCTATTTATACTCTTAAATTATAAAACTATACTTAATTCTAACTTACTAATAGGATTATATTAACCTAACTTAATAAGGCTTATTTAATATTATACTTATTTTTATAAGTAATAAAAAGCTTAATACCTTCGTCTTTTTTATAATAAGATCTTATTATTAAAATAGTTTAATAAATAAAGAGCTATAAAAAGACTTTAAAACTAACTTTAATAACTAAGAAGTAGGGGACTTCTTAAGAATAAATAGTACGATTTTTAAAAAACTAAGAAACTTTTTTATAAATAATAATATTAACCTAACGATTAGGGACCGTAATTAAATAATAAATAAAATTATTAATACCCTTAATACTTAGTACTTCCTTATTTAAACTTCTAAGGAGATCGTAGCTTATTATAACCGTACTAAATATTTTAATATATTATATTACGATCCTTATTTCCTCTATTTACTACTCTTATAATTAATAAATACTAATAATCTTATTTAATAAGCTAGAGAAATAGTAAAGGAGTCTATATAACCCTAACTAACTTAATTAAAATAAATAAGGCTACGACCTTAGCCTTATTACTAACTAACTAACTTATTACCTCTCTAAAAAAAAGAGGAGGAAAAACTAAAAAATAAAGTTATTATTACTTAATAACAAAATCCATCCTATTAAACACTATACTTTAATAAAAAAACTAAAAATAATATTATACCTAATACTTACTAATTAATTAACCTTACTAAGTTTTATAATAATAAAAATAAGTATAATAATAAGAAGTACGATATTTTTAATAAGAAGCTTTAGATCTTTAAAATACTATATTAATAAGTAAGAATTAGCGGACGATACTATTCTAATACTTTTTTAAATATACTTAAGGGAAGGGCGTTAACTTTTTATTTTAACTAACTTAGTAATACCTCTAACCCGCTTAGTTTTAATATAATATATTAGAGGACTTAAAAATATTTTAAATTACTTACGAGTTATTAAAACTACTTTACTAAGCTTTATAATTTTTATTAATACTTTATAATCTATAAGAACCTAGGTAAATCGAACTAATAAATCCTATAAGCACTTATTAATTATATTACGATCCTCTACGAAGCGCTAACTACGTAAGGATCTATTTTTAATATAAGTAACTAACTCCTTTACTACGTAAGTAGTATACTAGAGTATAGACTTATTATACTTAACCTAATACCCACGTTTATTAATATTTATTATTAACTTAGTACTTTAATTAATATTATAAAAAAAGAGCGTAACTATAATAAGTAATAGTAGTATTTTTAAAATAGTATTTATAATAAAGAGGTCCCCGCTACCTACTAGACCGACTATACTTATAGTAGCTTTAATAAAAAGACCTAGTTTAATAAGTAGAATTAACGTAGCCGTAGTATTATTAATAAAAAGTACTTCGTTTATTATAAAACCGGCTATTAATTAACTAAGTACTTAGAAAAAGAGCGACGTTAAGTATACTAAAAGTATAAAAATAGTAAAAAAAGAAATAAGAGATTTATACTAAGCTTATACTCGTAGTTCTTTGCTTTTTATAAGAGAACTACCCCTATTAATAACGATAATAATAATAATACTATAATCTAATACTTTAATAACCTCGATTTTAATTATAAGAATAATTACGAGGATAAAGTCTAGATCTTAATAATATACTTTATAATTATTACTAGTAATAAAGCCCTTATAAATATCCTCACTACTTAAGTAATAGAGTATAGCCTTATTAATACTACTTTTATTAACGAGTTAACTAAGCCTATAGAACTAGCGACCTTTTTTTTATTAAACGGGAGGTACTCGTTAGGGGATTTCTAAGGAATTATACTTAATATTAATATTATAAAATTCTTAACTACGGGCTACCCTTAACTCCTCGTATTATAATAATAATAACCCGAAGTTACTCTTAATACCTCTAGAGCTAATAAAGTAAGTATTTAATTTAGTAATAGTAAACCCGTAAGGTCGTTAAGATCTACGGTCGTTAGTACCCTATTTAGTAATATTACTTTTTATATCTTATTAACTAATACTCCTTTCTTATACTACCTAAGGGATATAAATAAGCTAAGAGTATACTTTAATAATATTAATAACTTACTAATTAAGAGAAACGTTATAGTACTTATTATTTATAAATAGGGATACCCTTAGCTTTTACTCTTTAATAATAAGAAAGCTATTACTAATTACTTAATAAAGGGCGAATTATGCTGCCTATATCGGTACTTCGGCTACCCTTTAGTTCCTCGTTTTTTAAAACTACTTTAATAATCTAATAATAATATAAAAATCGTAGCCCTTAAGAAACTTATAAAGGTTTATTAATAATATTAACTTAATAATACTACTCCTAGTTAATTTAAATTTATTTTATAAAATAATTACGATTTTAACTACGAAATCGTAATTAATATAATATACTTAATAAACTATAAGGGTACTAACTAACTAGTACTTTACGTCGTTAATACTACTACTTCTTTTTAAATAATAAGGTTCCTCGCGGATATAATTACAAAATATATATAAAAAGCTCTTTAGCTATATTAAATCGACGTTTACTTCGGTTTATTAAACTAAATTATTATAAATACTAATAAGAACTTTAGTACCGTAAAGTTTAAGTCTTTTACTAAATTTATATTTATTAAAATTAAGGAAGTACTTATTAAAACTTATAATAGTATTAATAAGGTTAAGAAATACTATATAGTACTTAAAAGGGTATACGATATTATTTAAAATAAGTACTTATTAATAAGTATAAAGGCTATACTTTAGGCCGTAATTAAAATAATTAACGATATAATTAGCCTAAATAGCCTCGTTCTTATACTCTTCGTTTTTAGAGCTTTTTTATATATTTTTAATAACTCTTTATTATTACTAAATATTATTTAATATATAGAAGTAGTTAAGAAGGTAATAAGGGAAGTCTATAGACTTTACGTTAATAAGTAAGTAAGTAAGGTACTAGTTACTTAAAATAAACTAAATATTTCTTATATTATTAATCTATTACTATAGTTAAACGTTAAAGTTTAGTAAGAAAGTAAGGGATAGAAGGGCTTATTTAAGCTCGTTTTAATAAGTAGTACTACTTACGTAGTAAACTTATTTTATAGCTTAATAAGCTTCCGGGCTATTATAATTAAACCTTAGTACTTAGAGGAGGTCGACCCCGAGCTATTAACTATAGTAATAGAGTATATTAACCGCTTATTAATCCCTGTAATTAACTAACTAACTAATAATAGCGCTATTATTAATAAGATCCTTAATAAGATTATTATAATAGTTAATAATAACCCTCTATTATAAAAAAAGAGGACTAAAAAAACGTTAATATAGCGCAGCTATAGTAATACTTTTATAACTACTACTTATTTTATATTTAAAAAGGAGGTAAACCTTAAGCTAGTTACTAAACTCTGTAATAAGGGTATTATTACTATACTAAGAGTACTTTTTATAAAATCTATTAATAAGGAGCTTTTAGGACTAGTTAAGAGAGGTATAATTAAATTTATCTAACTTAGCCCTAAATATAAGGATATAAGGATATTTAAGTCTCGATTTATTAATAAAATAAAAAACCTAGGACTTAACCCTATTAAAAAGTCTTATTTAGTTATATAAAAATATAATAATAAAGGGAAAAAGGAGATCCTTACGTAGTTATTAATAATTTAAAAAACTAATTAATATCTAATCCTTACCCTAGCCCCGACCCTAATCCGAAAAGGCTACGTTATTTAGCTACGAAATATTACTTAAGTATATATATAATCGAGCTAACCTCTTCGCTATAAGGTTTTTACTTAATTACTAACTTAGATCCGTTACTTATACCCTAAAAGTACTATTTTATACGTTATATAGCTACTATATAGTTTTATAAAATCTAGTACTTATTAATAAGTAATATATAATAAGTATTATTTAAAAATACTCTAAATAATAATATTCACGTTCGACCTATACTTACTAATTTTAATAAAAAAAAGCGGATTATTTAGTATTATTAGAATATAGACCGATAATATAATTAGACTACTAAATAAGACTTTTAGTTAAAAAAAAAAGACCGAGCTTAAGTATACTAAGCTACTAACTAAATTAAAATAATAATTATTAACTAACGAGCTACTTATTTTTAATAGCGGAATTATTTTATTAAAAAGTAATAATATAGTACTTAAATAAAAAAACTAGGGGAAGAAGCTGAGGTAAGTTAACCCCTCGGTATTAAACGCTAAATAATAATTCGTTAAGTAGTAAGCCCGAGGTACTTATATTATATTAATTTACTAACTAGAGGTAGCTTTTAATACGTCGTTTATTACTTAATACTAAATAGATCTATTATTTATTAATTATACTACGCTAAACTATTATATTAAATAGTAAATAAATTACTTAAACTAAGGGCTTATATTCGTATTATTAAATCTAACTATAACTAAACTCTTCGTTTTTATAAATAGGTTATTTATAAATAATACTAATTATACCTTATAGCTAGGTTATATTATTATTTTTATAAATAAAAAATAAACTAACGAGAGCTTTATAATTAATAATAATATTATTTACTATAGCTCTATAAAGAGTAAAAAGATTACCTAGAGCGTATTAGTATTAGAAGTTTATAATATAGTCGTAGGTATTAACGTTGCTTATATTATCTTAACTACCCTAGACCTTATTACTAAATAACTCGACGTTCTAAAAATCCCTATAGTAGTTTATATAAATTTATATTTATTATATAAATACTTTATTAAGCTAGGTATTATAAAAGAAAAGTACTTTATAATAAATATTATAATATTTTAATAATTATATAAACGCCGCGAGCTCTATAAGATTTATTAAATTAATAATAATAATAACCTAGTTAACGGGTTTATAAAGAATATACTAAATAAGTCCCTCGAGCGATTCGTTAGTAAAGGAATTATTATAGTTAAAATAGAAGGGTAAGTAATACGTAGTTAAAATAGTAATATATTATAAGTAGTAAGTAATTTAGTAAACGTATACGCCTCTTGGGCTTTAGTTTAGAGAAAAATATATATATTCGGGGCGTAGTTAGATTAATAAAAAGCTCTTTTTTAACTACGCTAAATTTAATAATTTTTAAAAAGTTTAAATATATAAATTATATATATTAAAAGATTAGGAAATAATTAAAAAAAGGGGATAATAAAAATTTCTATATAAATAATTATAATAAAAGCTATATTAAAATTTTAGTATACGGCTTTAGGTATTTTTAAATAGGGGATTAATAGCGGATTCTATTACTAGTTCTTATTAATGGGGAACCTAGCCCCTATTCTACCCTTTTTTATTATAAAAGTAGAAGATTATTAATATTAAATTACGAGGTAAAAAAGGGCCTTATTAAGTAGTTAGGTAGGGGTAGTAGGTAGGCAGCCTGGGCCCGTGTAGACGGACCCTTCTACTTACTTATACCTACAGAGGGATCGCGGGCTCTGCCTACGAACTTCCCCTCCTATACTATACACATACGCGTAATAGACCTATACTGACCTATTGACCTCGTTGCGACCGAAAGGTCTGACCTGCCTACGTGTATACCAACAGAAACCTTCTGCCTTCGAGCCATTTGAAGTGGAATGACAATTTTAAGCGGAAGCAGAAGTATGACGACGTCCATAATGATTTTTGCGATGCTGAGGATCATAAAAATAGTCTCTTTGTCGACGCAGTGGGCAGTCTGCAGTGCCTCTGTGTCCCATGATGCGTAGATTGGACGACAACCGAAGATGCTCAGCAGTTGATAGGTCACAGAATAAGCGATGACAATTCCGATGAGACTTGTGACGATGATTCGAAAGCTTCGATCGGGAGACAACCGCAGGTAGAGGAACAAGAGGGAGAGTTTCGCCAGTACAACACTGAGAGAATATGTCACGGTGGTACATGTGCCGTATTAGTGTCAATTCGAGTCAGCTTTCCGAAGCATGCCTTGCGTAGATATCCACTCAGTAGCTCGTATCTGACTCAAAAAAATGATTAGTGGGCAATAGTTAACTTACAATGAGAAACCCGGTGTTATAATCTGCGTAAGTCACCTGCCAGAAACAGCGCTTATACCCAAACAAACAAATCAAATATGAGGTTCATATTTGATTGTTTGGCTGATTTCTCGCGCCATATTTGATTATTTGATAAATTTGACAAATATTTGATTGATTTGATTGATTAGATATTATAGAGTGAGGTTGAATGTTAGAGGTGTAAATGGTGTAGTGGATACGGCGCCGTAGGCGCCGGATTTTTTAGGGCGGCTCCACTTTTATTCCGGAGGTCCGGTGTTCGAATCCGGGTCCGGGCGGCCCCTTTTTTTCCGTATTTTCTCGGTATATTATTGGTATATTCGGGTCCACCCTTAGATTCTAGATTTGATCAAATATATCAAATATACGGGCTGGAATATTTGATTGTTTGACTTGCTGAAATTCCCATATTTGACTGTTTGTTTGACTTATTTGTTTGATTGATTTGAATGGGTATGTGCGCTGGCCAGAAATGCGATACAACGCCTAGATCGATCACTAAGTCGGTGAGAAATAGGTCAGGCAGAATAGTAAGGTAGGAATGAATGCGAACTTACTTTCCATTCCTGTAGCCAAGAAGGCAAGGCTCATGACCATTGAAGTGATAATCAAGTCTGTTTTCTAAGTGTTAGTAGTTCTCTCAGATCATCATGTCTCTTCATAGAACTATTGAGAATCAGTTGGCTTACAATCATCAACGCCGAGGCTCCGTTTTGCAACATGTAGTCTCGTAAATATTCGAAGAAAAACAGCCGATAAGGAAATGGCAGTTGTCGAGACCCCTGCAGCTATCATACCGATGCCCACGGTCTTAGCTGCAAATCGAGCCTCGCTGATGGGTGGTTCGGCCATGTGGACGACATCTGCGGCGGTCGCCATGGCGGAAATTTCGAAATGCTGACGCTCTCAGGAACGGTGTTCGAGAGATGATGAACGCAAAAGACCAGCTCGTGCAAGCTGCATTGATATACTGGGTTCCTGAAACTTTTGAAGGATGTCATGTGCGGAACAATCCCAAAGAGTTGTTGGTTCTAACATCTGAGATTGATCAGACGTTGAGCCATGTCTTCGTGGTTATCACACTTGGCAATGGGCATCCTTTTTCCAACCACAACTCTCCTCGGGAATGCTTCCTAACGGAGGCTCTCATATTCATCAAAGATGTCATGGATCACTTCGTTGGTTCACGTGCAAGGATATAGCCCACTGCATATGCATGTTTGGCATGCCAGGGGGAGTCTCCAGGAAACAAATCTTTTCGCTGGCGAAGGATTTCGGCCAAGAATATTCTTCGATTTCCCCCAACAACCGAGTCCTTGGGCCACTCAGATCATTTGTGTTTCGGGACGTTTTCTCTATGCGGGCCGCTAAGCATGTAGAATATGTGTTCAATTCCAAGTTATCGATGAGTGGCGAACCCGACTTCGCAGTCTGAAGTCGATGTACGAAGACAGGTAATCTTAACATCCGAACATAGGCTTATGTCTATGTGTACTTAATCTATGGACCAACGTCTGTAAGATCACTTCTGAAAGACGAACATCCTCGGCGTGAAGTACACTGGTAGCATCCGGTGCGCAAAGTGCGGGTAACACTAGGATCTCGAGCCCACTTGGTGTTTCGTTATCTCGCTTGAACGAATCCTACATTGAACATCAGGGCGAAGTGCTTGGATTCCTCAATATCTAGCTGTGCTGGTATTGCCAACGGTGACGCTCGTCTATAAATCACATATGATCTCTCATTCGTGCACCAAAGTTCGGCCGCAAAATGAGATCTTGGCTCATCGGAGGCGGCCCGCAGGCCGATACGTGGAGCCAAGGCACTAGAAATTCGGATCCCAGCCGTGGAGACGATGGCTTCCCTTCGAAGCCACAAGATGCTTGTCATATGTGGATATGATACGATCCAATGTGACAAGCTGGGGTTGAAGGACTTATTGGAACCGGGGTTCTCGGTTCACAACCAACGCCGGTTTCGTCTTGAGAAAGTACACATAGGATTGTCGATCCTATGTCTACGTTTGCTTGCTCCTGAAAACACGAAATCTCCTTCTTCCTTATCTAGAAGGTTTCTCCAGTATCCGGGTCTAGCTGATTTCTATCTCACCTACCATACTCTCTTTGGCGTATTGCGAACTTCTACATGAAACCATCTCACAATGTCTCAGATGCAAAGTGAGAAAGAGAAGCATCCAGAACTTTTCAAGCCGGATTTGAACATTGACAGGCGGCAATGCGAGCGTGTCGTACCTCTTGAAGTCTTGGCTTTGGGGATGTCCAAGACGGGCACGTCGTGTAAGTAACTTCTAAGCATGTTCAGGCCTTTGGGTTCATCAATCATTCTAACGTGATGCAGCTATGCAACGAGCACTAATAATCCTCGGCTACAACGATGTCTATTATGGATTTATCATGGTCTCAAACATTTGCGAAGTCGAAATGTGGATGGAGGGCATGCACGCGAAGCAGAACCCCAAGTCAGGCCAGCAACCGTTCGGTCGCACAGAATTTGACCAGCTCCTTGGTCACTGAGGAGCCGTTTGCGATATGCCAGCTAACTTCTTCGGTCCCGAGCTGGTGGCGGCATACCCTGATTCCAAAGTGGTCCTTGTCGAGAGCGACATTGAATCCTGGTACAAGAGCTTCGACGAGAGTATCGTCACCGTCGCCTTCAACCCTGTCTGGCGATTTTTATCGTGGCTGCGAGCCAAGTATGTGGCTGAGATTGACGACATCACTTTCACGTGGTTGAAGTACACCTTTGGTGCAGAGACAAGGAAAGAAGTCCCAGAGAAGGCTCACGATGGGTATCGAAACCACTACGCGACTATTCGAAGAGAGACACCCCCTGATCGGTTGCTCAACTTGCACTTAAAAGATGGATGGGAACCATTGTGTGCCTTCTTGGGAAAGCCTATTCCTGATGTTCCGTTCCCCCATATCAATGCTCATGAGGCATACCACGAGAAGCTTCAGATAATCATCAGGAAAGGGGCGGTTGCATTCGCAAGGAAGGCGTTATGGGTTGTGGTTCCTGGGCTGATAGGTGTAGCGGCGTATTATCTCGGGTCGAGGGAGGGGTTGCTAGCAAGCATCGCAGGAATCAGCAAGTGAACAGTAGGTAATACAAGTAAACTCCAAACCTTCAAATGATTCTGGTGAAGATTATAGAGTCCTTTAGCTTTGCCTGCCGATATTCGATGTATGATTGTTGCGGCCTGCCTCGTGGGTCTTCATGGGGTCACTCAAGTGAGAGGCTTGTATCATTCTCAGAATGAAAAAAGAACTGACGGGACAGCAGAATACGAAGAAAGCTGATTGGAACTTTCGAGTCAAACATTGAATGACCAACAGAGAAATTGAGTGAGACTGCTTTGAGGCCTTGAGTGAAATTCCTCCTCCTGCCTCCTGTGATGCTGCAGCCTGCAACGCTGAAGCAGAGAAACACAATGAAGTCTAACATCAGTAAAGCACTCTCAAATGCCGAACGTGATGGCCCGTAATTGATATTTCAGTCCAACCTGGCGTTCACGGAAATAGTCTTTTAGTATCTTGGCTGACTTGCCTTGATCTGCCGGCAGTTCGCTGTTGCCTTCGACGTCTTCAGTGATTTTCACCCACTTCTTGCCGTCAAGAACGGCAGGACGATCGTTCTTTCTCGTTCACATTAGAATTTTCGCCCACTCATATGAGTTTTTCATTTGCCTCTACTTAAGTTTCGCTCACTTTTTTTCTCATCCTCGCTCTCACTCTGTCTGCCACACCGCTCTCAATTTCATTCCCATTCTTGTACCTGCCTTTGACTTCTCCCGTCTCCTCACTACCTTCCAACATCTGCAACCCATCTGCCACAGGTCCTCCCATAAAAAAGATCTTCACTCTCCCGCTGGTCTGCAGATTTCATTCTAATACATCTATCTCATTCCTCTTCTTCCAGAATTCATACTTCTACCCACCCACTCCTCCTCCGTCACACTTCGGCACACCACAGCTTTCACACTCTTGCATATTTACTTGCAAGTTCTCGCCTCTCATTACAGATTATTCAATCCTCATCACACTACCATCAATACTCATTCATTATGTCTGCCGCCGACTCTTCCTCCGAGGCTGCTACTGCCCCCAAGCCCGCCCTTACCGAACGCGAGCTCGAGGTCCTCAAGAACGCTTGGAGCTCCTTGAAGAGCGCTCCCGAGGTAAGATCTACCCTCACTTTAAAATCTTCGCCATCTACCTCACGCATTGGACATTGCTAACAATATTTTTGTCTTCTAGGTTGACTATGCCAAGCTCGCCGCGGCCTGCGGCATGGGCAACCCGCGCTCCGCCTCCAACGCCTGGAGCGGCATCAAGAAGAAACTCTTCTCCGATCTCCCCGCCCAGTCCAGCAACAGCGCCGGCAGCAGCTCCGCAAAGCGCAAGATCGCCACTCCGTCCAAGAGAAAGGCCGCTACCGCCGCCGCTGCTACCACTAGCTCTGACGACGCCGACGAGCTCGCCGCTGCCGGTGGCGCCAGCCTGAACTCGGACGGCGAGGAGAAGCTCGTCGTCGAGACGCCTGCCAAGAAGAAGCGCGCCACCCCAGCCAAGAAGAAGGCCGCTGCTACTCCCAAGGCCGCTGCCAAGACCACCGAGAGCGACGAGAACGCCGACGAGGAGGCCGAGCCCGAGACGCCCGTCAAGAAGAAGGTTCCCGCCGCCAAGCGCAAGACCCCTGCCAAGACCAAGAATGCTGCTGTTGCTGCTGCTGCTCCCGAGAAGGCGGCTTCCGAGAACGAGGAGGCTGCTGATGGCGAGGACGCTCCTGCCGCTGATGTCGCCAAGCTTGAGGTCAAGGATGAGGCTGCCAATGGCGACGTCGAGATGTCGGGCGCCGCGAACACTGGCGAGATCTAAAGGATCTTACGGCTATTTCCTTGCCCGGTTGCGGTATCTTGCTCTTCACTTTCGACCCCTTACGATTCTTTTCTACTAGTATTTGGGGTTCCTTCTGGTAATGACAGTTTGGAGGCCTTTTTGTAGCTTGGGCTGGCGTTTAGGATGATGCGGAGGTAATAAGAATTGGCATCGGCTGGGTCTAGATCATGGTTTGGTTGAGACGACAAGGTCTCGTGATACCCTCATGGGTTTTCGGATAGCTTGATACACCCGAAGACACAGATCAGTAGTTACATCAAGCATCATGGCACATGATTTACTCTTGAATTGTTGCACTCGTGATATTGTTCCACCTGCGGTATTATCTCGTAAGCCCTGATGATGCCCATGGTGTGGACGAGGACCCGGGCATACAGAAAAGCACAGCTTGCGACCGCGCTGCTTCATCTACCAAAATCATGTAGCTTTCTGACTCGCGTGACTCCTCAATTGTGTGATGCTTGAAGCCGGAGCCCGACCTGGCGCTTGCATCGTCCCGTCCGCCCTGTGCCAAAGGGATACCAAAGGGATGAGCCACCATCCCTTCACGAACGTTGCAACCGGCATATGAGCCTCAGACCAACCGACGCCTTGCAGAAACTTTTCAACAGTCTTCAATCATAATCTCCGACATCAAGAAAAGAGGAAAGAAAAAGAGGCCAAAGCAAACATGTCTCGTCTCGCCCTCATCGCGACCATCATCTCCACCCTCACCAGCGCCGCCTTCGCCGTAGTATGCACCCAAGCCGAAACCTACTGCGGCTCCCGCCTCCTCAAACTCGGTTGGTATCCCGTCATCAAATCTTCTGATCTCTATGGTTAGAATCATTCAAGAAGCCTCTATTCTAACTTCAAGCTTAGACACAAACAACCGTAAGGCGATTGAAGGCGCCCTGACATCGGGCAGGCAGTCCATCGACGACACGCACGTCAATCAGTCCGTCTTCTGGTGCGCACCGGCAGGCGTCCCCGTGCCGGGCGACTCGGGTCTCCTCTTTGTGACTTACTGCGGCCCCGAGAACGTCTGCCAGGAAGGCGGAGCGCTCGGGGGCGTTGGGGATGCTTGCGCGGCGTCTACGGGTGGTGGCCTTAACCATCGGCGCCATCACCATCACCATTGAACACTTGGGATTTGTTCCTTGACGCGTGACGAGGCAAAGATGAATGTTTCATGTCAACTACAAGCGGGGTGATAAGGAATGTGTTTGAGGAAGAAACTATATGGCTCGGATTTTGTCTATTCACTCTTTGAAAAGGGTAGAAGAACATGGGAAATTATGACAGGCATGGTACATACTCGTGTCACCGCGATCCGTATCCTCTATGAACATACTCGCATCTTCATCTATTCCTTGATATACTTCTTCAACCCACGAAGACGCTCCTTGGCCGTCTCGAGCACCTCGTCCTCCTTGCAGACCGCGAAACGGATGTAATCCGCCGCAATGTGCGCATTCTCATCCGTGTAGAACTCGGTGGGCGGGATGGCGGCAACGCCCACCTCCTGGATGAGGAACCACGCGAGCTTGAAGTCGCGCGGACGGCTGGCGACGTGGGGCGGGAACGGGTAGTCCTCGGGCAGCTTAACCTTGGCCATGTTGACGAGGACGAAGTAGCCGCCCTCGGGCTCCGAGTAGGGCATGCCGAGCTCCTTCCACACCTCGTTGAAGCGGTCCATCTTGCCCTTCATGTCCTTGATCGTCTCGTCCCAGAAACCTTCCTTCTCGGCTTGCTCGAAACCTGTCGGACGCGGGGTTAGTCACAATGAGATCCAAGGTTGCTAGGGAAAAGCAATAGGTAGAGAGAGAGGGGGCAACATACCGACAGCGCACGCTTCTTGCAGAGGCGAGACGGATGAGTAGCAGATACGAGTATGCGCCGCAGAAACATGCTGGATAAGTTCGGCAGGACCCATAAGCCAGCCCACGCGCCATCCGGTAGCGTAGAAGTTCTTGCCCGCGGAACCGACGGTGATGGTGAGGCGCTCGACCTCGGGGGAGAGCGTGGCTATTCTCGTGAAGGGGACATAGTATAGGCGGTCGTAGACCTCGTCGGAGAGAATGATAATCTCGTTCTTGACGCATAGGTCGCCAATCTTCTGGAGCTCGTCCTTGGAGAACACCTTGCCGACGGGGTTGTCTGTGTCAACATGTCAGCAAAACACGCCCTGTATTTGGAGCTGCAAGGGAAGTGGCGACGAACGTGGTGTGTTGAGGACAATCATCTTGGTCTTTGGTGTGATGGCGCGCTCGAGCTCGTCAAAGTCGATAGTCCAGTTGGCGGCGGATGATGTTGCCGTGGCGCCGTCTGTGGGAGGATGCAGGGGAACGTAGGTGATCTTGCCGCCGGGCATCTCAATGTTGCTGATGTACCTTTCCAAGGAGTCAGCATGCTTGGGACGTATCATGAACAGCACTCGCGGTCTGGCTTACTGGTCGAAGAAGGGCTCAAAGACAATGACCTCATCACCGGGCTCAATAAAGGCCATGAAAGCACTCAGCATGCCTAGTCACCAGTCAGTCCATACTCTAAGATCATCTCACTCCTCTCCAGGCCTTCTCATCTCACCCTCGTTTGCGCCAGTAGTGATGGTGACCTCGGTCTCGGGGTCCAGCTTGCGGCCCCAGTGAGGAGAGTAGGCGTCCGCAATGGCCTTCTTGAGTCTTGGGCGACCCTTGGTAGGGCTGTACTGGTTGCACTCGACGCGATCCAGCGCTTGCTTGGCGGCGTTGAGAATGAAGTCGGGAGGGTTGTAGCCAAAGAACCCCTGTCCCATGTTCACGATGGGCTGCTTGGGTGAAGCGGCAGCGGCCTCGTTGATGATGGACCTAGTCTCACGGTTAGCATCTTGCACTCAATTGCTCATCATCGACCAACAGAGATTTGTCAGAAGTAGCGCTGGCGCATACTTTTCTGTCTCTCACGACGACCGGGATCTCAATACACACCAGACATCCTGTCGCCGGCCGGCGACGCGGGCCGCGGGCTTGAGCTTGCTGCTGAGAGACATTGCGGTGGACTGGAAACCTCGTCTGGCGGTACTGGTGCTGATGATGCGCGACCGGAAGAGAGGGAGGACGAGGGAGGTCATGAAGAGGGCAATGGGATGAGAAGAGGAGTCGGAGCGGCACGGCGAAGAGGGTTGTGAGTCGGCCTCCTCGATTAACCTATCCGTAGTACTCCAGAACGAAGCTCCGAAAATTGGAAGACGCTGATTTGCTTCACGGCAGCTCGAGACCCATTTCCCGTCTGGAGCGTTTGAATGGCGTAATCGGCCGTCCCGATGTTCGGTGCTGCAGTCCACGCCCTGTGGCGGGGTGAGCCGGCCAAATGCGCTTTTTGGCGGGGTAAATATTTCTTATGTAATCTGACTGAGCCGAGCCGGGGATTCTCCGGTGCAGTTGGAGTTTTACCCCGCGATCCTTGGTCACTCAATTACCCCCAACTCCTTCATTGTCGTAGCAGGAAACCCACAGACTCCAATGATACATTGAGTTTACGAGAGACTTTAGGCAGCGCAATTCAACATCTTTAGGCTGGATGGCAATGGGGCTCTCCTAACTGAGATCACTCGTGCTTTGTTGTACGAAAACTCGAATCCGTAGCGGAATGCTTCCCGCCGATTGCAACATACCTGAGGCAGGGTACATTGCTACAAGATATTCGGGCCCTGGATCCGAACTTCTGATGTCAGCCTCCTACCGCAGCTGCAGATACCATAGCATTGGATGGTTTACAACTCAGAAGCCCCTTTTGGTGCTGTATTCCTAAATTTAAATGCCTTCACTGGACATGTTGGCTTGCATGGATCAGTCATGACACGAGGCTAGTACTTGAGCTGATACTAGTTCGGGAGCCAGGTGCCTCGAAATCCTCTAGAACTGGCGGTTTTATCAATTCAAAGTCGTACCAACGCATCGGAGATCATGAAATCCCACTGAAAAATGAGTTTAAGACAGGAATGGCGGTGTAATACAAGAGTTCAGTCGTGCTTGAATAACAGCTGACGCCAGCATCAACAAAATCCTCTTCGTGGTCGGCTTGTATAACACCATGTGTGGCTATGTGCTCTTCAATCCGTCCGCATCAGATGTCTTACAAGGCGCCGTTTGACACAATGCTGTCTATTTTTGCAGCGCTAATGTCGCTTTGCTGCCTCCACGGTCCATCTATCTCCCTCGCCGGCATCTTCATGACTATAAGCAGACGACGCTGGCTCCTCCCCCTACCTACTCAACTCCCTATGCATATACTCTTAATCACACTTGTAACCTCGTAATTCTTTTCATACTACCTAAACCCTTGCACTACCAAAGACTCACGATGCACTTCCCCATTCTTGCCTCGATCACCTCCCTCGCCACTTCCGTCATTGCCAACCCGGTGGATCTCGAAGTCAGAGACAACTGGGCCAAGGTCGTCTCCTTCAGTGACAATCTTTGCAACTCAGACCAAAGCACTTTTGAGATGACCGGCAGCGGTGCGTACCGATGCATATCTGTCAACAATAAGCCATCCATTTCACCAATAAGCGATCCATCAAAGTTCTTCAGAAGAGGTATGTCTGTTGATCGCTCCCAACTCAGAAGAAATCTAATCTCCTGCAGGGACTGTACGATAAAGACGTTCAGCGGGTCAAACCGCGGTGGCAGCCACTTTAATCTTCCCGATGGCGACCTTGACTGCCATTCCGTCTTGCATGTGTCTGTTGAGATCTCGTGTTGAAGTCTGGGGAAAGAATTTGCTGAGTGATGAGAGTTTGATATTTCACGGAATGTGAAGATAGTAATGAGATATCTAAGGCTAAGGATAAAAAGAGAGGAAAAAGACAAAAAAAAAGGGTGACCACCCCGAATCGAAATGCTGTCGCATGAAAACCTCATGAGACTTCACTGATACTCTATCGATCAAGCATTTCGATTGGCGGTCCGTGGCATGTGAGGTACTGTTGGTCCCTATAGCACCTTCGTGCGTTGAGGATGAGTGAGCCCCCTTGCGGCCGCCTTCGACCTTTGCGGCCGACCTCTATGGTCAACCTTTCTGGCTAGCGCTGCGTGTGACTAACTACGATCCTGTACTGTATCATGCTGTTTGAATCTTAATCGTTCTTTGAAGTTGAGCACATACGATAAGTAACGCTTGTTTGGATATAGGTTATAACATGGCTAAGTATGAACCGTATCCCTGACCTAATGACCTTACATTTGAGTGACTGCCAGAGAGCTGGTCTGCTGACCAGTCGACCTCTCTCACGACCATACCAGAGGAAGAGGATGAAGCAGGAGGAACAAATGAATAAGATGGCGGAAAAATGAATGACGGGTCCTTTGAAAAACTTCATGATATGCATCGTATCTCCGCTTGGAGTACAAAGGTAATGTCAAGACTTCAAGATCAATCCTTCCAAGTCAGAGTTTCTTCGCACAACTTGTCTTTCGGTATTGTCATTCCCGTGGTAAAACGTTGAGCAAATTCAGTAACCGTATTGAATCCTTGCGCCTTATGACTTTCTCGACGCCAAGATGATTTGCGAAATTTCTAGACAGCTACGAACTGAAGTGCAGAGTTCGTGTACTCATGTCTACTACGGTATCAGGCCAAAGTTTAACCCCCTTGTCAGGTATCTTCGCCCGTGCTTTTCGAGATTACATCAGCAGTATTACTTTTGAGATTCTTGTGCACGTCGAACACAAATTTGGCCATTGAGAGTCACTGCTCTACCCTGGCCAGACCCACGCTACCTGGTAGGGAGTTTAAACTTACCCCTATAGACCAAGTATCTGCCTACGTAACATCCGAGGTACTCGTAGCGTTGATTGATAGTAATTTGCTTGTAAGTCAAGGATTCGGCCTCCACTCAAGCTGCCGTATTCCGACTACGCAAAGCAACCCAGCTCTAATTGGTCAATCGTCCAACTGAGACTAACAAGCTGGGCGGAAAGAGGCACATTCGTCCCGTGCCAGCTAAGCTTTTTGGAGCATTAGCGCGGCAGGCTACATCCCCCAATCTCCCAGCTCTGGAACGTCCTTCCACTTTGTACACGAATAGCAGGGCCCAAAAAAAGTTGCACCTTCCACACACACGAGTATGTGTGTTCCGCACCCACACGTTGGGTATCCCGCACCCATACTAGGCTCGTTCAGGCAAGTGGTGGGCAGCACGTGATTACATTGCCGAACGGCAGTCACGTGCTGCGCTCTCGGCGCGCCTTCCTATTGTTTTTGCTTCTATTTAGACGCGTATTTCCCTCGCCCAAATACCTCATTTTCTAACTATTTTCAACACAGGAAAGGTACTTTTTCTAATACCAAAATATGGGCTCTAGAGACGTATTTCCTCTGAGTAAATCATGACTTTCAAAGTCGTCGTTTT
>MOOC01000186.1:0-103991 GCA_023376865.1 Colletotrichum filicis
GACGGGAGGACGAGAAAGGGTGGTATGGCGGCATGGTTTGCATTCCGCCTTCCTCCTTCCATCTGACCATTGGCCATCAGCCAGGTCGGCTGCCCGTCAAATTATCGGCGCTAAATGCTTGGGTCTGAGGTTTCTTCTGTGCTTGTATGTAAGTCAGGTGAGAGACAGGTGCAAAGAACCATCCAAACTTTATCCCATGAAGACTGGATAACCCTGATATGAACAGGTGTGACCACGGGGACCAATCTTAGAATTCCACACACGGTGAGTGAAATAGACTCTTGATGCAAGTTCCCCGTGGAAACCATAGTTTTCTGGCCGTGTTTCAGGAATCTAGAACACAGCGAAGTCTGATATACGTAAATAGTTATATTGAAAACCCGGGGTGACCTGCCATTCAGCGGCATTAAGCCTCATAACTCCACTCTTTCTGGTGGCTTCGGAGCTTGCTCGACTCTGCAATCACCAAACTTGGGGAGAATTCCAATAGGGTCGGAAGATCTCTTAGAAGACCGTGCTCCCTGCAAATACCGTCTATCCAGCTCCTCGCCGAGCTTGTCGGGGCTGACTGTAATTTTGTTAGATTAGAAGTCTAATTCGACCGCGGCATACGGCCAACTGCGCAGGGGCCAATTAGGGGCCCTATTTATAATTATCGTAGCTAGCCTAACCTACGGTTAGAACCTCCTTTTTTATACCTATATAAAAATTTATATAGTTTAATTAATCTCTTTATTAACTTATAGTTCGAACTAACTACTTTATAATAGGGATACTAATACTAATTAGTAATTAAATTCTATTATTATAAATTAGTAAAGTATTTTATTATATAAAAGAGACGACTTCTTAATACTATATAGGATAGGAGATTCGTACTAATTAACCTTATAAAAATAAACGAAAAAGGAGGTAATTTTCGAATACTATACGGAATTAAGTAATCGTAGCCCTTTATTACTTATAAAAAGTCGATATTTATTATATTAAATTATATTAATTAATAGAACTACTTAAGTAACTAGTTTTTTACCGTCGCTTTAAGTAACTTTCTTATTAAATAACTTTCTTATAGCCGGCTTATAATTAAAAATTAACTAGCTAAATTAGTAAAAGGAAATACCTACGCAATA
Organism: Colletotrichum filicis; assembly: GCA_023376865.1. Taxonomy (NCBI): domain Eukaryota; kingdom Fungi; phylum Ascomycota; class Sordariomycetes; order Glomerellales; family Glomerellaceae; genus Colletotrichum; species Colletotrichum filicis. Next base: position 1,134 of record MOOC01000186.1, read on the forward strand.
ATTACTTATATAATTAATTAGTATAATAAACGAGCTTAATAATATAGTATAAAAAAGCACTGCGCGATTAAAAAAAAAGATTTTTAAATATAAATATTTTTATTTAATAATAAAAATAACTTTATAAGAGTTATAAAATTAAGAGATTTACGGTATATAAAAAGGTTTATTATTACGAGGATTTTATAAATATAATTATAAGTTCGTAATTTAAATAACTTTATTAGAGCTCCCTTAACTACCCCCCGGGTATTATTTTAGAATATAATATAAAGGACGGTTTTATAAAAGAGGAGGGGATTTAGAAATCTTAATAATATCGAGCTAAGAATATTATAAATCTTAGAAATTAACTTAAAAAGAAAGTAGCTACTTTAAAATAGTTTTATAACCTCTTATTAAAATTATAATTAATTTAAAAAAAGGCTAAGAAAATAAGGATTTAAAAGGGAAAAAAAAGAATTTTTTAAAGGGTTACTAAGGATTTTCTTTTTTATATTAGTTCTTAATATAAAATTATTAATTTTAAGAAATTAACTAAGTAATAAAAAGAATTATTAATAAGTAATAATTACTTAATAATAATTAAGCTATAAAAAAGACTATTTAAGAAATATAAAATAGGGTACTAAGAAGTAGCTAAAAAAAAAAGTCTTTAAAGTAATTAACCCTACTTAGTATAAGCGACGAAGTAGTAAGTATTTTTGATAAGTTTTTTAAGTCTTTAATTTTATAAAAAGGAGGGCTTAATTTTATTAACTATACCTAACTACTTATTTAGCTCTTAATAGCCTATTTAGCTCTTTTATAAGCTAATTAGCGTCTATTTTTAACTATTTTTTTAAAATATTACCCTAAAAGAGGTAAGTTAAAAAAAGAAGTAATTTAGAAATTACGGAGAGTACGAGGCTTAAGAAGTTAAAAAGGTACGAAATAGTAGAAATTAATAACTAATAAAAATCCTAAGACTAATTATTATATTTTCTTATAGTAATATAAACGTTTATTACTACTATTAAAAAAGGAACTATTAAAACTTACTTTTTTATATTAAATAAAAAAGAAGATCTTAATAAGTATAATAGTTAGTAATTTAAAAGGGTAATAGTAATTATTAGAGATAATAAAAACGAGAGTAGTAGTAAAGTAGTAAGAGGAAATAGGAATTACTTAGATTTTAATAAATTCGTTAAGTAGTAAAAGTACGGATTTACTATAATTAGTATATAAATTAAGTATATTTTTATTAAAATTAAATATACTAGCGATTATTAATATAAGTATAAGCTAGAATATAACCCTTAGTAAGTTAGGGTAAAAGAAAAAAAGAAGAAACCCAATCTTAAATAGAATTCTAATCCTTTATAAGTAAGTAAATATTAACCTAAATTATTAAGGGACGTAAATATATAAGATTGCGAATTAGCTTAATAATAAGTAAATTAATATAGTATTAATCTATTTAACTAAGGTTTATAAGAAAAAGGGGCTATAGGGGTAATTTTTATTTTATAAAATTATAAACGACCTTAGCTACTAACTAAATAAATAGTTCGTAAGCATAAGCTTAAGAATTACGAAAATAGTTAATAAATTCTTTTATAAATAAGGGGTATTATTAGCGTAATTATAATTACGAGAACTATATAAAATCTTAGTAATAATAATTATAAAAGAGGAATTTATATTATAAAACTAAGTATAGGTTAATAGAGTATATAATTACTTTAACGAGTTTAAAAAAAGGGTAAATAACTTAGATTTCCTTCTTATAATTACTAATAGTAATTTATTATTATAAAAGGATATATAGAGGTAAAATATAGTACTAGACGTATAATAATTAATAATTCTACTTATTTCGATCTATAGCTCGTTACTATTATTAATATAAAATTCGGCGCTAATTAGTTAATAAAAAAAAAATAGACGACTTAAAGTTACTAATAGTACGTAATAACGTAGGGATTGTATATAAATATTAAAAATATAGTAGTAAATACGAAGTAATTTACGGATTTTAAAAAGATCTTTTTAAAAGAGAAATTATATTTTAGGGGGAAGTACGAGGTTTTATAAGAAACCCTAATAATATTTTATAACTATTATAAAAAAGTTAGGATTAGGGAATATTAGTACTATTTAGTAATTAATATTATACTTATAAATAAAGCCTCTAATTATTATTATAAAGCGGTACGTAATTTCGATTAGAACGACTTTTTTAGTATTATTAACGTAATCCAAAGCCGCTTTAAGACCTATAATAAGAATCTAGAGTTCTTATTTAAGCTATAAGTAATTTTTTTTATATTTATAACTAGGATAATAAAGGGTAAATTACGAATAGAAATCTTTAAAGAGCTTATTAATCGAATTAATAAACTAATAAAAACCTAGCTAAATAAGGGGATTAACGAGCGGAAAGTTAGATATTTTTATACCGTAGTTTAGTACGTATTAAAAATAAAAATAACCCTATACTAAGCGCCTAAAGACTATAAAACGCTCTACTTAAGGCTAAGATCTAGCTTTAATATTAAAATAAGAATACCGCACTAAATATACTTATAAGTATATAATAGCCCTTATTAATAATATTAAGTTAACTAAATATATAATAAAAAAAGAAAAGAGATTAGGTATAATAACCGCTAATAAAAAGGCCTAGATTTATTAAATAAGTAGAGATTTAACTCGTAAATAGGGTAATAAAAGAAGTAATACTTTATTTATAAAAAGGATAAATATTAATTAAATAACTACTTTAAAAAAAAGCGTATTAAATCGTACGAATATTATAAAAAGTCGAGGGTAATAAATAATAAAACTAGCCCTCGTTAATTTAACTAATTCCTTATTATATATAAAAATAGATCTAGGGGTACGGAACTTAGTAACGGTAGCTATAGTAGCAGCTTAGAGTATTTACCCCCTATAAGAAATTTAAAAAATAAAAAAGATCTTGCCCCCTATACTAACGAATTAGATTATAACGAAATTAACAATATTAACTACTCTTTTTTTACCTTATTAATATTTAAAGGATATACGAGGCTAAATAAATAAAAAGTAATAGAGGTTTTAAATAAATAAGCTTTTATTTATAAATAATAAGGAAAAGTCCTTTAAATAATAGATATAGAAGTAGATAAAAGGATAAATTTAATAGTATAAAATTCTATTTTTTTAATACTTAAGGAGAAGATACTACTTTTCTTAATATTTAAAAGAAAAAAAATACGGTACTAAGTAATTCTAAAAGTAGCTAAAGGGGCCCTTTTTATATTACTTAGATTATTCAAATACTAAGCTTATATAAGTATTTTATATAAGTAAAAAGTACGGCTTAGATAATTTTTATAAAATTATCCTAAATACTAAGGTATTATAATAATTAATAAAAAAAAAGGAGTAATTCTAAGTACTATAGAAAATTGCGCTAATAATACTTAATATATTAATAGTAGGTATTATAAGAATTAGTTTCGGCCTAGGTAAAGAAATCGTTACCCTAGGTATAATAAAAGTAGAGACGTACTTTAAAATAATAACTTTCTATATTTTACCTATTAATACCCTATTTCTTTTATATTTAAAAAATATAGATCGACTAGGTATTATATTTAAAAATACGAGAAATAGAATTTTTAATAATAAGTATTTTAAAATAGTTAAATAACAATAGGGGTATATATTTATAAAGCTTCTTAATAATACGAAGTTAATTAATTACTTAACGGAAAATGAGCTTAGATAACTATACTAGAGATTTAAGTACTTATTAATTACGAGGCTATATAGCTTTTTAAAGTAATTAAGTAATAATAATATCGAAATAGGGGCGCTAGAGTAGTTAACGAAAGTATATTACTAATATTAAATAAATATATAGAGCCTATATAAATTTAAATTTAAATTGCGTAATAAGCTTAACTTTAATTAGGAAATTATTATTAATATTTTATATTTAAATAGTTAACCGGTTTTATATATAATTAACGAGGCTATATTATTTTAAATAAGGTAATTTTTATAGGATTTATAAGTAAAAATAGTATAAGTAGCCCTATGAAAATACTAAATTAATATATATTAAGAACCGCTAGATAGTATTAAAACCGATGCTAGTACGAGTTTTAAGTTAATAAAATTTAAAAAAAAATATAACAGCCTATAGTATATAACTAAAGGTCGTGCCTATAGAAGCGCACTATAGTATTAAAAAAGTAAAAAGGGTATATTAATAACTAAAAAGGGTATTTAAAATTATTAAAAAAGAAAATCCTAATTTTATTAATAACGAATACCTTTAGATAGTACTTAAGTATTATAACGATATTATAGGGCTTAATAAGCTTATATTAACGCTATTAGTATTTAGAATATATTTAAAAACGACCTTAGCCTCGCTATTATTACTAAATATAAGCTAACGAGCCTAAGTAATTAAAAAAGTAATACGGGCGCTACGTAAAGTAAGTATAAAAAAGTAAGTTAACGAGGTAATTATTATATATAATAAGCCTAATATAAGGGCTAATTTAGATATATCCTTAAATTTAGATATATAAGTATAGTACGAAATTACTTAGTAATAGACTAGGTTATATAAATTAATTTCCGTTAATAAGTAGTTTTATATAGTTATAAAAGATCGTAACTAGCTACTCGAGGTATTAATTATAATAGTTAGATTATATTATATAGATCTTATTAAAGTAATTTTTAACTTATAAAAAAAAGAAGAGCTAGGGGAAATAATATAACCCGTAGTAGAGGTATAGGAAATTATTTTTAATAAAATCGTTATAGTAATATTAATAAATAACGAGGAAGAGGAAATTACTAAAAGGGTATTAATATTATTAATAAGACGTTGTGGAAAAATATAATAGCAAGCCCTAACGCAATAATTTATTATTAGTAATAAGGTATTTAATACTTATTATATAATAAAAGAGAAAGCCGATTTTAAGTTAGTAATTAAACTACGTAAAGAAGGTATTATTATAACTACTAAAAAGCTATATAAGGGATTAGATTTTATTAAAATAAATACTTTACGCAATTAAGGGGTTTATTAATTTATCCTCTATAATTCTAAGAAATATAAAGGTTTTTATATATTTAAATTATAAATAGTACGTGAAATTAAGGGAAAAGGAATACCTTAATTATATAAGAAATCTAAGTATATAATTTAGGGGTATAGTAATGTTAAAAAGGCGACGCTACTTACTTAATTACTTATAGTATAGCGCTATAGTTAATAATTAATAATAGTATTAATAATATTACTATAGAAAAAGGGATACGAGATTTAGAGCCGTAATATTACTTAGGCCTATATTTAATTAACTATAGGGCTTATAAAGAAAATCCTAGCCTACTTACTAAAGGAAATAACTAGTAAGTACTTAAAAAGCACGATTATCGAAGTACTTAAACTATTATATAAGCTTATAGAATCGGGTACTTATTAATAAACTATATACTACGATTTTTATATTAATTAATTATTAATAATTATATTTACGTACGACCCGTACTTATTAATCTCTAAGTATAAAAGTAACTAATTTAAGATCGTTAGAATATAAAATAATAATATATTAAGCTTATTTAATATTAACTTTATAAAAAAGGAGGATAAGGAGCTTTAAAAAGCGGGCTTTATAACTAAGCTAAAAGAGGTCCTTATAATAAATAACTTATTAATATTTAATAATAAGATTTTTATAATTAAAAGGGAAACTATTATTTTTTAATAAAAGGGGTAGGGTAAGAAAATTACTTTTATTAACCTAAATATAATTAATATTAAAAAGTAGTATAAAACTAAGCTTGCGTAGGGGGTATATATTACGAATATATACTAACCTAAGGCGACTTTTAACTATACTAAAGTAGTATAGGCTATAGAGCTAAATAAATAAAACGTTAAGGTATTTAATAAATAGCTTAAGTAATAATAAATAAATCTTAATCGAGGCCTCGTTTATTACTTAATTAACCTTATTATTAATAAACTCTACGTCTTCGTTAATAAGTTATTTATAAATAATAACGACCTTATTTTATAATTAGGGTATATTATTATCCTAATTAATAAGAATATAGGTAAGAGCGAATTTACTATATATAGTAATATTATTTACTATTTATTAATTAAAAATAAGTAAGTAATAAGAAGTATATTAATATTAAAAGTTTATAATATAGTTAACGGTATTAACCTTACCTATACGATTTTAATAATATTAAAGAGGATTACTAATTAACTTAACTTTTTACTAATCCTAATAATTATTTATATTAATTCTTACTCACTATATAAATACTTTATTAAATTAGGAATAATAAAAAAAAAAGACTTATAATTAATATTATAGCCCTTAGGTAATTATATAAAAAGTACGAGATCTTTAAGATCTATTAAATTAATAATAATAATAACCTCGCTAACGCTTTTATAAAAGTAGTACTTAATAAGGGGTTAGAATAATTCGTAAGTAATAAAAAAGTTAATATATAAATAGAGGGATAAGTTATATAAAAAGAGTAAAGAAAAGGGGGAAAAAGAGACGACTTAATAAAAGGGCCCGAGGTTAAATTATATTTTTAATTATAATAAGTAAATTAATAAAAAAAAGAAAAAGTTAGTATTAGATTAGAAATCTAATTTAATTATAATATATAGCTAACTATATAGGGGCTAATTAGGGGCCTTATTTATAATTATTATAACTAGCCTAACTTATAATTAGAACCTCCTTTTTTATACTTATGCAGAAATTTATATAGTTTAATTAATCTCTTTATCAACCCACGGTTCGAACTAACTACCCTATAATAGGGATACTAACAAATTTTAAGCCAGTGCTGACTCGTAACGTTCTTGTCGTATACCCAGACATTACAACCGTTACACTTGCCTTCTCCATATAGAGTGACAGTATTGTATCCGTACTCGTTACTAAATTTGAAATACTCGCCGAGTCCTCCCACAGCATAAAGCATCGCAACGGGATCGAAAGACCACTGCGGCTGGTAATACGTGTAGAGTATATACGCCGCCCGTACAGGGTCAGTCTTGGGTCCGTCCGCCATGAGAGGACCGCCTGAGCGAACTGAGCCCCCGAGCTTGAAACCGGCATAGACAATGGGACTTGTCCAGTTGTGGATTACATGTGCTGTCTGATAGGGGTCATCGCCCCAAAAGTTGAATTCAAATCCGTTTGGGTAGTCCCCGCCCATGACGACGAGCTCTTTGACCTTGGTCTCGACTAATTCGGGGCCGGAAAGCGGGGACCGGGCATCTGCCGTGGAGTTGAGGAGGCCGGAGAGGTTGTGCAGGAAGCCGATGGAGGCTATCGTGACAGAGTCATCTTCTGCTTCGGAGAGTAGCTTGCGGTAGAGGTCGACGGGGTCCCAGGCTTCCTCGGCGTCGGAGATGCTTTTCGACCAGTACGTCGCTAGCTTGCTCGCGAATTCGCCGGCGCGCTTGGCCCAGTTGTCGAAAAATGGGACATCGTTGAGCGGTCGTCGGGCACCGACGGGAACGTCAGCGTGATCATAATGGTTGAGAATCGCCGAAGCTGCTAGCACTGAATATGAGGATTGGGAGTTGATATTAACTCCTAGGAGGTTGACTCCTGGAGATGTGGCGGCGAGGAGAAGAGCCGCGGCATCACTGGGGTGTATTAGAGAGGACTGGAATCAGTCTAGGCGGATATGAGGATGATAGACTTACTCGCAATCGCTGAATAGGTCGGTGTCGACTATGAGGTCCCTCTTTGCTGACGAAATAGTGGCGAAGACGAAGAACACAGTCAAAAGGCATGCAGTGATTTTCGACATAGCTCGTCCTTACCAAGAAAAGACCAGACGTCGGCTCCTCTGACTTGCGATGCATTGGCCAGTTTCTTGGCGCAAAAGGGAGGTTCCTTTCACGATCATCCCATGTCTAGGGCCTTCACGGAAGAGAGCACAGGAGAGCGCGGGGAAGAGAGTGAGGTACGTAGACACAACCTACCAGCTGCTGCCGACTGGAGTGAGATATCGCCAGCTGTCATGCCTAATGTGGTCGTGACTTGTTTCAGCGTCGCCATTGATCGCCTTCCCCGCCAGCCCGCTAACATCCGCTGTGGGCCGAAACATCTCATCCTTCCTCCGTCTTTGAAGCCAAACTGTTGGTATACACGTAGGCAGGTCAGACCTTTCGGTCGCAACGAGGTCAATAGGTTAGTATAGGTCTATTGCGCGTGTGTGTGTGTAGGAGAGGAAGTTCGTAAGCAGAGCCCGCGATCCCTCTGTAGGTGTAAGTAAGTAGAAGGGTCCATCTGCACGGGCCCAGGCTACCTACCTATTACCCTTACTTAACTACCTAATAAGGCCCTTTTTTATTTCGTAATCTAATATTAATAGTCTTTTATTTTTATAATAAAAAAGGGTAAAATAGGGGCTAGGTCCCCTGTTAGTAAGAACTAGTAATAGAATTTATTATTAATTCCTTATTTAGAAATACTTAAAGCCGTATATTAAAATTTTAATATAGTTTTTATTATAATTATTTATATAGAAATTTTATTATCCCTTTTTTTTAATTACTTCCTAATCCTCTAATATATATAATTTATATATCTAAACTTTTTAAAAATTATTAAATTTAATATAGTTAAAAAAGAGCTTTTTATTAGTTTAACTACGTCCTAAATACGTATATTTCTCTCTAAGCTAAAGCCCGAGAGGCGTATACGTTTACTAAATAACTTATTACTTATAATATATTACTATTTTAACTACGTATTACCTACCCTTCTATCTTAACTATAATAATTCCTTTGTTAACGAATTGCTCGAGGGACTTATTTAGTATGCTCTTTATAAACCCGTTAGCTAGGTTGTCATTACTACTAATCGTTAGCCCCTTCTTACTTACTACTAGGGCCGGTAGTCGCTATAGTATATCCGTAAAGTGAGTTATATAGTAGAAAATAATCGTAGTATTTTTAATTATAATATAACGTTAGTTAGGTTAGAATAAGTAGTAGGTCGGTCGTAATAATCGTTTTAATAGTAGTAAGCGGGCTACTATTACTAGTTAGAAAATTCTACTCCTTTAACGAGGTATATAAATAGAAGGTTACTAAAGTTGGCAGAAGGTTATAAAAAGAGAAAAAAGGCCCTTTTATAACCGTACTTCTAGTAATTAATAAAGGATTCTATTGGTTACTAATTAGCGATTTCTTTTAGTACTTTTTATACTTCGTTTTACTAGTCTAATCTCGGAACTTTTATTAAGTTAGAAAGAGGTGGATTTATTAGTAGTATAAAATAGATCCCTATTATTATTATTATTAAGATCTTTTTCTTTTCCTTAGTATTTTAAAATACTTCGCTATTTACGAAGAATACTTTACTATTAACGTATTTATAATTCTAAAAGTCTTATTATTACCGAGCGTTAGTATATTAGTAATTATTAAATTAATTTCTTAGTAATTAATCTCTTTTTATTTAATACTAATTTAAAGTAGCGCTTAGCTATAATATATTTAAAATAGATTCTTTTACGAGCGGCTCGATTAGAGGGAAGTTAGTAATTATAATAAGGCTAGCGGAGATAATATTAATAATAGAGGCGAGGTTAATAATAATAAAGTAGTTAATCTTTTTATAATAATAGCCTTAATAAAAGAGATTATATATAATAAAGCGCGCTCTTAATAGCCCTCGACTAGTTAACTAGTCGTTAGTTAGTAATAATAAAGGAGAGTTAAAGTAATATAAATTAGGCTACTTATTATTAATTAAATAAATAGAACTAAGTTAATAAGTTAGAATAGTTAGCGAGGTAGGTCGAGGCTATTTTTTTTATAATTATATCCTTATTAACTTATAGTAGAAATATATATATAATTTAATTATTAATTAGTATTAGTATATACGTAAGTAGGTTAGACCTTTTAGTTATGACGAGGTTAATAAGTTAGTATAGGTCTATTGTGCGTGTGTGTGTATAGGAGAGGAAGTTCATGGGCAGAGCCCGCGATCCCTCTGTGGGTGTAAGTAGGTGGAAGGGTCCGTCTGCACGGGCCCAGGCTGCCTACCTACCACCCTTACCTAACTACCTAATAGGGCCCTTTTCTGCCTCGTAATCCAACACAAACTTTAAGCCTCCCAGCTGTTTATGTGCCACCAGACTTGCACCGTTGGCATTGAAGCTTCACGCCAATCATCGGCCTCGCGAAGCTCTATACTCGGCGTGTCAGGAATACAACATACCTATCTATCTTCCGCGCGATGCCGTCGAACATGAGGGTGCGCTCTCTCCATCAAGCAATGTCGATGACGCACGAGGCATGTCTCTCCCCAAGCTCGGCTCAGGGATGCAACCAACAAATAAGGTACGGTCAGCTCGAACCGGACGAGACAATGCGCAGCCTGCCGGGTTACGAGCAGATCCCCCACACGTTAAACCCACCAGGATCGTTCGGTTCCCCTCCACCGTAGCAAAGCTGCAGTCAAACACTGGAACAAAGTGCGGATCGGCATGCGTTCCGACTGCCGTTTGGTCAGCAAAGCCAATCAAGACCGCAGAGACGCTTCACCGGACGGATTGCGCCATTCGAGCTGAGTGCGACGTGGAAGCTGCCGCCGTCTGAATGCCTCGAGCCGTAACACTCAACACCTACAAAGTGCGGTGACCGCGTTCTGTTCATATGGCTGGTCTCGGCTCTCCACAGTCAAGCTCTGAAACCTTCAAGACTCTTTGCCCATTTGGAAGGACGTCAAGATTGCCTCAGACAGATTGTCTTCCGCGTCTTTTTGCATTCCCTTTCTTCAAAAGACAGATAGAATCACATCGAGATGGGCACCGATACAGATCCCACGCGGAAGCTAGACACGGCGCAAAAGGTCGACTCGCATTCTGGTGCAGCCCACGATGGCAGCATTGACATCCATGGCATTGACGATGCTGCCATCATTCCCAAAGGTGCCCTAGACCCTGTCTACGAGGCTAAAGCCCGTGTGCTCAATCGCGCTGTACGTTGCCGTCTGGGAATAACTTCAAGATCAGAGCACATGACCGCTGACTTCTGGTTCTAGATTCAAGACATCGGGATGGGCTGGTACCAGTGGCAGCTCTTCATCGTCGTCGGATTCGGATGGGCAAGCGACAACCTTTGGCCAATAGTCACGTCGCTCATCTTCACTCCGATCACCAACGAATTCGGCCCTTCTCGTCCGCCTCTACTTACACTATCGCAAAACATCGGCCTTCTGGCAGGTGCCATGTTTTGGGGCTTTGGCTGCGACTTGTTTGGGAGGAAAGTGGCTTTCAATCTGACCCTCGGTCTGACTGCTCTCTGGGGGATGGCCGCTGCCGGCGCGCCCAGCTTCGCAGGCATCGGCATCTTCGCGGCCTTCTGGTCCTTCGGCGTCGGGGGCAATCTCCCTGTTGATTCGGCCATCTTTCTCGAGTTCCTCCCAGGAACCCATCAATACCTATTGACAGTCCTTTCCATTGACTGGGCCATCGCTCAAGTCATCGCCACTCTCATCGCGTGGCCACTCCTCGGCAACCTCACCTGCCAAGAAGGCGCGACTTGCACCAAAGCCAACAACATGGGTTGGCGATACTTCTTGATCACCATCGGCGGCCTAACTCTGATCATGTTCTTGATTCGATTCGTCCTCTTTACCATCTACGAGTCGCCCAAGTATCTCATGGGTAAAGGCCGCGACGAAGATGCCGTCCGAATCGTTCACGAAGTTGCAAGGCGAAACGGGAAGCTCACGTCTTTATCGATAGAGGATCTGAAGGCGTGCGAGCCCGAAGGATACGTCGCGCGCACCGATGCTGCCACAGCAGTCAAACGAAATCTGGAGAAGCTTGATCTTAGCCGGATCCGCGTGCTTTTCTCTACTCACCGCCTGGCTCTAAGTACCGGCACAATCATGGCCATCTGGGCGCTGATCGGTCTAGGGTATCCTCTCTACAACGCCTTCATACCCTACATCCAGGCCACCCGTGGAGCGGAACTGGGAGATGGCAGCACCTATTTGACGTATCGCAATAGTCTGATCATCGCGGTGCTGGGCGTGCCCGGAGCACTGCTGGGTGGGTGGCTGGTTGAGCTGCCGGCGCTGGGACGCAAAGGCACCCTTGCCATCAGCACCGTTGCAACCGGGGTCTTTCTGTACTGCTCGACGACGGCTATGACTAGCAATGCGCTGCTTGGCTGGAATTGCGCCTTTAACTTTTGCAGCAACGTCATGTACGCGGTGCTCTACGGCTTTACCCCGGAGCTCTTCCCCACTCCGCAGCGCGGCACCGGCAACGCGCTCACGGCGACCTGCAACCGCATCTTCGGGATCATGGCTGTAAGTGCTTTGTGCAAAGACTGGGAAATTAATGCTGACACAAAACCCGCAGCCCATTGTCGCTATGTTCGCTAATCTAAAGACATCGGCTCCCGTCTACACCAGCGGCGCGCTCTTCATCGCAGCTGGGCTTTTGGTGCTTATATTACCGTTTGAGTCGCGCGGGAAAGCCGCGTTGTAATCCGTTATTACCATCTAGACGTCTCGTCAGTGTCTTACCTCTGACGGCACGTTAAACATAATTGTGACCTTTCTCACGCTGCCGAGCAAAGTATACAGTACCCGTCGGCCTCTTGACATGGGATTATTGCAATGATCATCGACACCGCGAGTCACCTTCATGGACTATTATTCAATCGTCAATGTCGGGACGAAGCCGCTCCGGTACTCGGCCATTGTCCGCGGAGTTGGACAAATGCGTATCTACTGATCAACAAACTACACAGCCGTGTTCTTGGCGAACGAGGTTTAGAGAGCCTCCAACCCGAACATCGGCAACTCAACATGAACCCGTGGACCCATTGCAGTCTTTCGGAGTGATTCTATACGTCAATGGCAGAAAGCATATCTCGCTACGGGGGGCCCAAAGTCTTGGCGACATGGCCACTGCCCACCGTTATCTGCACCCACGGGGATTCCCCCGCTTTCCCCTCATCTTTTCTACTGAGCTGCCTCATCCAGTTTCGTTGCCAATGCTCACACTAATTCAAATCGGACCTACAATGAGAGCCTTGATGCTTTTCAATATCCCACTGCCGGTCAGCATCGGCAATTCCTCCGACATTGGTTGAATTATTGACCATCGACTCCGGAATGAGATCAGCCAAGCCAACGGTCATGTCAGGAACCGTCCCGCTCCACGCGTTGACGAGCCATTTTGCGCTGCGTGATGCTACGTTGCCCCATCGCGACTTTGGTGCCTTGCGAGAATAAGAGGGCTGTTAAAAGGGACGAAGCCGCCCTGCTTTGGAGCAAATCTGTCACGGTTTTGCTTCGTTTTGGTACTGATCGGCTTCTCACAACTCACGTTGTCCTACACAATGGTCGCTGCATCTCGCCTAAGCCTGTTTGGCTTGTCCCTACTCTCATCTGCCCAGGCGGCCAAGTATGGATACAACCACGTAACTGTGCGAAAGGACACGGACATCGTCGCCGCCAACTTCAAGGATATCGAAGGCGTCGATCTGCTGTCGCCTGCATTCTTGACCCCGGAAACCATTCCTGCAGGCTTCTCTGATGGCACGCAGGGCCCGACAGATGATGACCTTCTTGGTGAGCTTTCTACGAGCAGCTTTTCTAAACCAGTGGCTAACAAACTCAAAGACTCTTTTGTTCAAGACTTGGCCGACAAGAACGACTGGCTGACTTACAACAAAGCCAATTTCACCTCGGAGGAGGGCCGTCCGTTTCCTTACCTACACCTGTCCTCGACAAAGCTATCTCGTAGGGTTTCAAACTCGACTGGCAAGGTCAGAGTTTGGGTCCAAGGCGCCGTCCACGGCAACGAGCCAGCCGGCGATCAGTCACTTTTGGCCCTCCTCGGGGCCCTGGACGCGAACCAGACATGGGCTGCGTCGCTCCTGGAGAAGCTCGATATTGTCATTCTGCCTCGGTACAACCCCGACGGCGTTGGCTACTTTCAGCGCACTCTGGCCACCAACTATGATCCCAACCGCGATCACGTCAAGCTCGCCCGCAAGCAAACCCGCGACATCAAGACCCTCTTTGGCGAGTTTGCTCCCCACGTCGCTATCGACATGCACGAGTACAGCGCGACTGCCCGCTACGGAAGCTACTACCATGCCGCCGACGGCCTCTTCTCTGCCGCCAAGAACCTCAACATCCACCCGGACATTCGTACGCTGTCCGAGGAGGTCTTTGCCAAGAACATTGGGTCGGCCATGGAGGCCCGAGGCCTTCGCTGGGAGCCGTACGTGACCGGCTCCACAAGCACCAACCCGGCTTTCAAGCCCACCTTCGCCGAGGCCGGCTCGGATGCAAAGATTGGTCGCAACGCCATGGGCCTTACGCAGTGCGTCACTTTCCTCATCGAGATGCGCGGCATCTTCCTCGCGGACCAGGAATTCCAGCGCCGCACCGTAGCCGGCCTGACCATGGCCTCGAGCATCATCCAAACCGCCGCCGACAACGCCGAGAAGGTCTACACGACCATCGAGTCCTCCATCGCCGACTTTGCCTCTTCCACCTCGGAGATCATCGTCACAGACTCCTCGCCGCTCGTCCAGCGCACGTTTAAAATGGTCAATATCAACAACGGCTCCGTCACCGACGTGCCCATCAACTTCCGCTCCACCACGCCCGTGACGGCCAATATCACCCGCGCCCGCCCCGAAGCCTACCTCATCCCCGTCGCATGGGCCGATCTCGCCGAGCGCCTGCGTGTGTCTGGTCTCGAGGTCGAGACACTGAGCGAGCCGTATGTCGGCACTGTGGAGGCGTATGACATCACGTCGGCCGTGTTTGAGACGGAGTACTACGAGGGCGTCGTGCGCGCTGCTGTGACGACGGAGGCGCTGACTAAGGAGGTAGATTTGCCCGCTGGCAGCTTCCTTGTAAGCACGAGGCAGAAGAATGCTGCTCTTGCGTTTGTGGCTCTCGAGCCGGAGAATATTGATTCGTATGCTAGTTTTAACATCATTCCTGTTGAGGCTGGGGATGAGTACCCCATCTACAGGGTGTTGGCATGATTGCGCCAATTGGGATGATAGATACATTATTAATACAATCATTGAATGGCATCTCACTGTCGAAAACAGTTCCAGATAAGCCCTCTTTATTGGAAACATGATACATCACACGTTAATCTTCCCCCGCCACTCAATCACCCCAACATCCTCCTTCCCCGTCATGAACCGCACCCCACACCTGAGCAACTCCGCCAACACCTCCATCTCTTCTTCATCCCGAGGGCCGTAGACCATGAGATACGAATCCGCCAAATGCAACCTGTTTGCCAGGAACGAGCCCTTGGGTAGGGAGAGGCGGTGACGCTCGGCCCAGCGTTTTTGGATGGCTAGTTTGGCGTCGGCGGGGGAGAGGTAGAGGTGGATGGAGAGGTCTGTGTGGTGGTGGGCTATTTCGCCGCGGGCTATGACGGGTGTTGATTGGGATGAGGCTGTCATGGAGGAGAGGGTTTGAGGGTGGAGAAAGAGGGCTGGGTTGTTTCGTTCGTAGAGGGAGAGTTTTGTGGTTAGGAGGGAGGGATTTTGAGTTACCGCGTTGGCGAAGAGGTTTTCGATGAACTAAAACAATGTCAGTAGATTCGTATATACCTTAATCAAGCTCATCTCTGAGAGAATGGGACAATTTTCATGTTCCGAGCATGATGACATGGTACTCACCTCTCTCATCTTCTCCGGCGCATGCTGACTCAACTGCCGATGCGGCACGATCCCGCCCAACTCCGCCCTATCCCCCTTTCTCTCAGGTAGATCCCGGATCTCGGCGTGAGACCCGTGGTCTGGGTAATCGCCCGTCCAGGTGGCTGAGCTTTTGGAGAGGGCAAAGGGGCGGAGGCCGAGGGTGACGAGGAGCCAGCCTAGGGCATTGTGCGGGACGCCGCCGGGGCCGAGGGCGATGTAGGCGCGGTAGTCACGGTAGGCTGCCCAGAGGAGGAGGGGCGTTGCGAGGGTGGTGAGGAGGGTTGGTAGGGTTGAGCGATTGCGGAGGGAGTGGAGGAGGGGATTGAGGCGGTTGAGGAGTGTTGTGAGGGGGGTAATTGAGGGTTGTGACATTTGGTTGTATGTGTGAGGTTTGGAGTTTGAGTAAATGACGGTTGTGAGATGAGTGGTAAGATCGTTGAATGCTAAGTGAAATTCTTATGGTGAGTATGGAGTGAGTACGGAGTGAGTTGAATGAGTGATAATGAGGCTGAGACGAGAGACGTTCGGGGATTTTGGGGAAGAGCGGGCGGAAGATCCGGGGAAGTGGGGTTAGTCAGCCGGAGGACCAAGCAAATGCATGTGGCCGGATGCCGAGGAAGACCTCTCTTCATCTACTCGCTAAGCAACCTTAGCTTTTCTCACACAAACAATAGATCAGAAGCGGTTCTCAGCAGTAATATGATTGTAGACATGCTTTATTCGAGGCCTCTGGGATGGTGTACGAAAGGCAAAGAGTAACTTGGTCGGGTCTGAACTACAAGGAGACAAGAAATCATTGGCAAGACGAAAGCTAGGGAACCCCGATCTCAAAACCATGAGCCGAACCAACTTGGCAAAGACTTGATCTTTTCCCACAACCAGGCAAAAAAATCGCATACACACCCCCAGAACCGTGCGAACAGGCGCTTGATAATTCTCTACAGTAAGTCTCAGGGAATAAGATAGATTGCTGATCCCGCCCGAGCTCCAACGCCCATGCCAGCCGCGGAAGGTCCGCTCGCAACACCGGTACTGGCGTAACCCGCCGCGAGCCTTAACCCCAGCGGTCCGGTGATGAACACCCCGCTAGTGTTGAGCCAAACGACACCGCCTGCTGCGCCAAAGCCAGATACAATTACGACGACAAGGGATAGCAACGCCTTGAAGAACCCAGGCCCGCTACCTGCACGGGGACTGTCAGCGCCGGAGTTTGGTTACGCGTCTGGTGCTACAGATGAACTCGTCTGTTCGTATGGAATCTTCACTTTCCTGAGCGTCTTGAAAATCTCCTCTGTATCCCCGGCTTTGAACTCGGGTCACAGGCCCTCTCGGTCCCAGTCAAGAGCTTTCATTTCGTGATTGTAGTCTCTCTCCCTGTGCGGGAAGTAGATGCCGTTGAAGTGCGTCAGCTGGTGGGTACCGGCGGCACTGAGCCTACTGTATATTCAGCTATCGCTTGGATGAGAGCAACATGTCAATTTCTCGTCGATACGAAGTTTGTAGTGGGTGTTGCTCCGGATCGTGCCACAGACTTTGATGTAGATCTTCTTGATGAAAGAGTCTATCTGGTAGAAGATCGATTCTATCGCAAAGCTAACCACGATACGGAGCTTGTCGCATTATGCGTGATGTCTCTTGTTGACCACGCGCTCGATGACATCCTGGAGTGCGCTCGCGATAGTGGGGGTAGTCTGTAAGTCAACGTGAGACAGTCGTTTATCATGGTGTATTGGGCGAGAGGGCCTTAGCGCTGCAATATTCCAAATCCAGAAGCCAAGATGCAATATTCAAGCAGCTACCAGCATCGTCGCTGGCGAACCACTTAAAACAAGAGTTATGAGACATTTCAAAGTGAGGCGACCAATGATATTGCCTGGTTATAGTGAGAGCATCTGCACGTCGGCAAGACGGGGAGATATAGCGAAAACCCAAGTGATGGACACATAAGCCTTCAATTCCCGACTTCTCCTCTTCTTGAAAAGCCGAATGCTACCCCTTCAGATAAGCTCATCCATCGCCAGAGTAAAGATTCATCCAAAACAGACAGACGTATCTCGGCATCTGCTTATCTAGTTCTCCTTACATTTCCTGTTCCAAGAATGGCCAGTGACGACGACCCCAATACCAGTGTAGCATGCCTATCCGGAAGTCGGCGCTCTAGCGATAATACCCCAGTCCCACCGACCGAAGCTGGTGATGGCCAAATCGACAGAGGCAGATCTGACGGTCGCAAAGAGGATGGAGTCGAATCAACTGACAAAGAGGAGAACCCTTTGTATGCGAATATCGAAGCGAGTGAGACCGATGAAGACGCGTGCAAGACGATAAACAGCATAGACCAGTGGAAGAAAATGGTTAACTCCCCAACTACAGACGGGTCTCAGAAGACGCCTCTGCATATTGCAGCTGAAAAAGGCTTTCTGGCTCTGACAAGACTGCTAATCGAAGCCGGCGCGAATGTTGACGCTCTCGACGTAGACGACGAAGGTCCTATCAGCTTTGCATGCATGAACCAACACATTGGGGTAGTGAGGCTCCTCTGCGAGAATAAAGCCAGTGTTACGCACTGCAACTGGGAAGGATGGTACCCAATTCATTGGGCTATCAACAATGGAGATTGGAAAGACAATGTTATTCCACTACTTCTTGGTCGCGAGAAAGAATGTATAAATAAGCAGGAAGGCATATGTGGATGGACTCCACTTAATATGGCGACCTATCGTGGAAGGAATGGTATTGTCGAGACTCTTTTGCGAGAAGGAGCAGATCCTACCATCCAAGACGAAGACGGGTGGACTCCAGTGATGACCGCAGCCAAGCTGCGGAATTCCACGATATTGGGACAGCTACTGATCCATCTAGAGACGAACAAGAAGGGAGAAAACGTCGGTATGACGGATAATATGGGCAAAACAGTACTCAAAGAATTGCTTTCCGCCAAAGCTGAGGACTTTGAGTCTCCGAACGATCTTGCATTCCTTGTCGGCAAGATCCTTTGCCTCAAGAATTCGAAAGAGATTTCCGACGAACGCCACCCAACAGTGTTGCGTTGTTTAATGGGACCCGAAGTCTCTGCCAACGACCAAGATATTGTAATAACAATCCTTCGTCATGTTGTACAGAATGATCGCTTCCTCGAAGACCAAAAAGATGACAACATATTTGGAAGTGTTGGTGGTGTGGTAGAGTTCTTGCAAACCAAAGTGGAACCGCCAAACCAAGTCCACTTTACAACATTTCTACTTTGCTGGCTTGCACGGAGCGTAGAACTGCATGGTTGTGCACAGAAGATCTTGGAGAAATATTCTCAAGGCATGGGGCTTCCACAGTTGGACATACAACCCGAGAAGTGGAAACTGGCCGAATGGGCTATCTACTGCGGACTGCCGCAGGTTCTGATGAACTGCGTCACAGCGACTCGACTGGTGAAGGGACGCTCAGACAATGACAAGCCTGATTTCAAAATCGACAAACCCGGCTGTAAGAAAATCATTGATCTGTTGAAAAAAGAGAAGAACGAAAAACATGAAGGATCTCCGAGAAACACCCCGCTTCCAGTCCACGACAGAGGGAAAGCGAGAGACAACCAAGCGAAACAAATGGACAATCGTGCCATTGATGGCGAGGAGAAAGGTGAGGGCGAAGAAATGCAAGCTTTGAGGGACATGGAAGATATTCTCGATTTTTACCTCATGGAAGAGACCATCAAGCCCAAGCCAAGTCTTAAGATGCCAAAGAACGATGTCCCGCAGGGTTTGGAGAACTTTGAAGCAGCTGTCATTCAGATACGCCAGCATGAGCGCAATTTCACCAAGTTCGTCAAGTTCCGAAAGATTTCGGAGGTAATATACGAGAAGGGTTCGTTGGAAACGGTGGGAGATACGATGGAGAGATTCGGGCGTTATTTTGCTACAAACGGAACAAAGGACGAGGTCAACGTGAAGAACGAGGGGCTCAGGAAAGCCACCAAGGATTTCACATGGATCCACCTCCCTTCAACCAACGTAAGCTTCTCTTGAATGATTGCTTAGGACCTCCAAACTGACCGAGAACAGATGGTCTGGATGACGGTATGAGTTTATTCCCCAAGCTAGCAGCTCCCTTCGACTGTACCCACGGGAAAGTGTTTCGTACTAACTCGGAACCTGTTGCAGGACATCATGAAGAATTTAATGGTAACGCTGGGGTGTGACCAAAATGAGTTTAAATATTTGGACTCCTTCCTGCGTGCCAGCTGGGTACAAATACCAGACAAGACATCTCCAGCTCGTTATATGCAACCTCAGTATGCCAGGGGCCAACCCGAAAAGACGCCCGCGAGAGAGGCATACAATCACAAAGGTGAGGGACAAGCTTGACCACAAACTTTTATGAGTCTTCAAATACACGTACTGACAATAATGCACTAGAATGCAGTGATGTACAAAACCGTACTAGCGAGGATGTTGGTATCCCTATTACAGGGTAGTTGGTTCGAACCGTGGGTTGACGAAGAGATCAATTGAACTATATGAATTTCTGCGTAGGTGTAAAAAGGAGGTTCCAACCGTAGGTTGGGCTAGCTACGATAATCGTAAATAGGGCCCCCAATTGGCCCCTGCGCAGTTGGCCGTATGCCGCGGTCGAATTGGACTTCCAATCCGACAGAGGAGGACGAAAAGCCGACTGGGAAATCTGCAGTCAACACCACAAAAGAAGAGGAGATGGCTGAATCCTTCAACGCATCAGCGCTTTACGTAAGTGACTCGTGCTATCGTGGTCTCAAGAGGTGGTTTGACTGAAAGACAAGATGCCCTTCCTCTCCTTCTCGCCATACCGCAAAGAAGAGCAACCCAGCAAAGAAGGGCAACACAGCAACCAGAGTACTGGCACGCCTGACGTCAGCAGTACGGACAATGAGTATCACTTAACGAGGAGGGAAGAATTGGCCAAACAGCGTCGTCGACGACAACAGCTCTTTGAGCACTATAAAGATCATCCTATGCACTGTTCTCCAACTTTGGACGAGTTCTATTATCAATTTGGGGCAGATGAAACATCATTGGAGGACCGAGACGCACGCAACAAAGATCAGACAGTCACAAAGTACCTGCACCCAAAAGGAGTCGAAGGGCTTGATTCGTGGTCTCTACTCAAGGTAAATCAACTCTGGATTTGGACTTTTGGAGAAAGTAAGCATTTGCACATTCGAAGCCAATTTAATTCAAGGGGAACTAAATCAGAGCAGAATGGATGATAACATCCACTTCTTGCATCGAGAGTAATGACGCGAACAAGTTTGTGTTGGAGATTCTCGACCATATTCGGAGGCGTATGGAGGACGGTACCAACTGGCATGGCCCGGAATCTCCGAAAGAACTTAGTAAGGAGATTGTCGAGCATTGCACGGCTACGTACGAAAGGAAGTACGAATTTGATAGCCAAGGGTATCAGGTGGATGAGGAGTTTTTGAAAGGGAGTCCAGACTACAAACATCAACAAGAAATCAGCGCCAGTGGAAAAGATTCGAAAGAAGTCAGCAAGACCAGCCATGCAGGACAAACCACCCAAAAGGTTGACATCAAATCAACTGACCGCGACGGTTCAGCGCCGCAAAGACAGAAGTACAAAGACAGGTGTTATGGCACACGCGGCAGAAGACAATACGAATTTAATGGAGGACAACGTTCGATTCGTCAAATCTTCTCCGATTCCATAAATAGGATTGTTCGCTACACCAGTTTCTACTATGATGAACAATGGCTGATATGTTTTACAGGGCAGAGAAGAAGCAGACTTGTTTCGTCTATTTTGCGAGCCCAGCGGACATAGAAATTCGAAAAGAGGTTCCATGAAAGGGGGCTGGGCAGGTGCCCTGACAGATGGGGCCCAGAAAGATGTGACGAGGAAATACTTGGGCCTGTGGGCGAGGGACAAGCACATCATGGACATCGCCGATGACAAACTACAGAATTCTCAACCAGCGCCACTCACAACCGAGAGGCTCCAGAACGCCACGAAAACAGCAGCGCAGCTTTTGTTTGACATCAAGGATGTTCGTGACGAACTCAACATCATGAAAACTGTGGCGGAATCCCAACTAAAAGTCCACCTCAGCATAAGTGGCACTGAAAAGTGCGACATTTGTACAGGCTGCCACGACGTGGATGACGATTCGACAGCCGAGTATAACCGAAAAGACATCATTGAACTGGACAAGGTTGCTGAGCAAATTCAGGATTCTGTCAGTTGACTAACTTGTGACTCAATTATATGAGACTTGGCAAAGCTAATTGCGTGTCGTAGGTGCGTACTACGATCTCACTTCAAGAGAGCGAAATTGCAAATCGTCAAGCTATAGAGGCTGTCAACCAGGCAAATATTGTTACGGTATTCACCGTCATCACTCTCTTCTTTGTGAGCCTCACTTGTTACCCTGAAATACTTCGCCTTGGGTTGAGAACTGACGTCTAAAATCCTGCGAAAGTCGCCCCTCTCATTCATGACGTCTCTTTTTGCTTTAGACGTGGCTAAATTCCTTGAGGCACCAGTGTGGTCGCTCGTTACCATTCGTAAGTTGTAGCTGACGTTTCAGGAGGACACATTGAATTGACACCTTCATAGTTGTTATACCACTGCCATTCCTCTTTGGAGGGGCTGCCTACGTCTTCCTCAACAAGGAAAAAGGCACCTCTACTGATAGCAGCCGAAAGGTAGCAATTAGAGAGGAAGTGGACGATAGAGAATGTGAAGGAAATTCATCAACAAACCCTGAAGTCTCAATCAGAGGGGGAGAAGACACAAAGCAAGGTCTGCAGAGTTCGCTAAGAAGACTGCACCGCAAGCGAGCTCAAAGCTGGAGTCAAATTGTATAGGACTATATTTCTAGTTTTGCTATAGTGGTACGAGCAATTTAACGCCATAACTTGCGGCACAAAGCAAAAGCTTCGAGGATGACTACTCTGGCATCATTGCCCCCTGTTCCACACTATGTGGTTACGCCGGCCAGCACCCAACTAATTGGGTCATAACACCACGTCACCCCTCCAAGAAACAAATTCGTCACTATCCATGGACAATCCTTAGCATCAAATGCCACGATATCATCTCCAGGACCCTCATTGTCTTTCGTTAACCCATCAAATGTGTGGCAGATGAGCTCTGTTGAGCTGATGGCGACGTGCGAAGACCAGGCAATACCAAGTCCCATCATTCCACCACTCACCCTGCAACCGTCAGCAACCCGAAGAACGATACGCAGCGCGAAGAAGGTATCCCACTCTGATACTAAATGGGATGAGCTTCTAAAAGACCACCTCAATCGTCTCTACATCAGGGAGAACCACACCCTGGATGAAGTAGTGTTTGAACTGGCTGCTATCCACAACATCGAGATCGGGTACGTTCCTCAATCTCCTCCATGCAAGAATGAGTTGCTCACCAAACCCTCTAGGAAGTCCTCAATCGAGAGACGACTCAAAGAATGGCTGGAATTGTCAAAAAACAACGTCAGCCAGCAGCACCAACAGGATGATATCTCGACGCGCCGGCGTACAGTATCGGCATTAACGTCCTTGGGACCACACTCCAACTCCCTCTTTGCCCAGTTCCCATTTGTCTCTCTGAATATGAGAAGAAGACAAGCCGAGGTCGACAGGATACGAGCGTTGTCCCCCAAAACATATCTCCACCAAGAGAGGATGTTCCACGCGCTAGATCAGCTCGTCAAAGGTCTTCTCGCCTCGGGCCAGAAAAGCTGGACAGTCGACCCAGTACGGCCCATCTCCTTCATCGCACCAAACAGCGGCGGCCGTACAGAACATGCGTCGACGACACCTCGTTCACCACCCTCACAAGACTGGGAACCCCTCGTCGAAAAGTGCCATGGCATGGCCACCCTGGCAGAGACATCACAATTCAGCGAACTCCTCTCGGTATTTGGCAACGTCCTGGCATCGACAAAGCAAATGGTTCAGACCTGCACCCCTAATTTCCTCGTCTACTTCTGGAAAATCTGCATCGCCCTCTTCCAAGTCCGCATCGGAGGCCGGAGAGACTACCTCTGCCTGCGCCTCTTCCTTCACAGCCTCGGCGCCTACCTCGCCAGGTCCCCCTCGGTCGGCGCGCACCACGCTGTCACCGTCTTCGCGGCGTCGCTGATCGGCGTCGTCGAGTCGGAACCGCTCGATCTCAAAGTCACGCTCGGCCTGGCGTACTGGAAGGCCATCCACGTGCTCGCCAGCCTGCTGGGCGGCGACCACGCTATCGTGCTGAACATGACGACCCATTGCGTGCGGCACTGGCCAGGCCGGTTCACGCCGCAGAAACACGTCCTCGAATCTGCGTACCAAGAGCTGCTGTCCAGGGAATCCTCGGCTCCGTGGGCGCTATCGGAAAAGGATATCTCGTTGCAGCTGGACTATCTGCGCACCGTGTCTGCGAAGAAGAACTACGCCCCGGACGTCATACAGCGGGCAGACGAGCTCTGCAGGATCACCCGAGATATCAGCCTGAGCAAGGCAACTACGGGCCGCCTGCAAGCGACCGTCACTACTCGCGCCTTTGACTTTACGACGGAACTGCTGACGGCTCGCCACCTAGAGGCAGCAAGCCACGCGCGCGACGCGGATTCCGTGGAGGCCAGTCAGGCAGTGGCATTCGGCCTTCTCAACACGGCGATAGAGATCTTCCGAGAGGGAAGCCTCGAGTGCCAGATCCGCGCTGTCGCGTTCTCGAAGCGGTTGGAGGTCCACCTGAGGGCATCGGGCCGGAAGAAACAGGGGCTGGATGAGAAGGATCGAGGACGAGATGTGCGGCTCGCCGTCAAACGGGCTGTGATGGTGCCGTCCTGGGAGCCAAATTTCACATCCACGGTGAGGAGATCATCACGTCCTCGAGCGTCGACCAAGGCGGCTTGGGCGGCTCAGAAGCGCCGAACCCGCGTAGAAAGCCGGGATCATCTGGTGTGTATGCTCCAGGCGGAGAGTCGCACGCGGATCTCTACGTGAGTCTGATGGGCGAGCTTAGTTGGGACGTTGGTTTCTGAGAACTTTGTCAGAGAGGTTTCTTTGTGATGTTGAGATATTTACCACTCGGAATAAAGGACAGCTTTTGCTCCGCATTGAGAAAGGATTGTACAATCCCATTGTCTTTGGTTCAACTACTTTGATGTGCTGTCCATCGTCCCAATTATTCTCACTTTGGCTTCTTTGACAGATTCAATGAGACCTGTGGCAAGCAAACTGCTCGGCAACATACTTGCAAAGAGAGGAGAACAGCAAACACTCACCTCCTTAGTTCATTCCGCCATCGGGAGAGAGTCATTAGTACGATATCAAGGTAGATAAATTGAGACATAGACGCACAGAATTATCATGCCAAACACAAATTGTACTTTCATTCCAAATCCTCTATTGCGCCTCAAATTCACACTGCAGTAAGCACAGCCAGGCCGCTGGATACTCTTCCCATAAAACACTTATATCACAATGGACCAACTCAAAAAGCTCACCCGCAAGGTAAAAGCATCCATCACCGACAGCCCCCCCTCCTCCCCCGAAGAACCCCCTCGATCCTTCTTCAACACAACCCCTCCCCCGCTCCTCCGACGCGTCTCCAACCGCCTCGCAACAGGTCTCAAAGACCTCACAGACCGCGGCCCCCCTTCCTCTCCCTCCTTCCGTCCTCCCCAAAACGAATCCTCATCAAGCCTAGTCCCCATCATCCGAAGCCTGTCCCGCCGCGGCGCCGGCGGCAGCGGCAGAAACAGACCGATCCCCCACCTCCCATACCGCATCCCGGATCCAGATCCCATGGCCCCGCTAGGCGGCGGACGATCCACGAACCCGGGGTCCGTGAAGCACATCCGCGATAAGTTTGTCCGGTGGACGGCGCGTCCGGGCGGGGAGTACGACGCCCGCTGGAAGGGCGCCTGTATCCCCACGGGCGAGCACGTCTCGAAGATGCTGGAGTGGTATACCCAAGGTGACGTCTACGAGTTCCCCTTCATCGGCACCGTCACGCGGATGAGCTGCGGCGCGACAAACGCGTTCTACTTTGTCGAGTTCGAGCCCACTTCCAGGCCCGTCGGCCAGGGTAAGTTGCCGCCGCTCCCGCGACAGGTCATCCTCAAGCTCAGCCTGCCTGTGTGTCCCCACGAGAAGCTCGAAGCCGAGGTTGCGGCGATGGTGTTTGCTAGGCAAGTATCCCCGGCCGTGGTTCCTCAGATCCTCGTGTTTGACTCCATCGGTAGGAACCCGCTCGGGTTGGAATGGATGATTATGGAGGTGCGTACCGGATTCCCTTTGCTCAGTGCCTTCGAGGAGAACTACATCCTCGCGGCGCACGACCTAAACATGGCCAAGCAGGACACCGGGTTGGAAGGGTTCGGGGACATATCGCCCGAGACGATGCCGTCCCTGAGCGACGAAGACACGAAGGCCATTGCGAGGGAAGTGCAGCTGGTTCTTTGGAAGTTGCAGAGCTCTCTACCGACCATCCCCAAGAACCAGGTGAGCATCGGGAGTCTTCGCATCGATTGGTCAAAGAAAGAGTTCTTCACCGGACCGATAGTCCACCCTCACTTCTACAGCCGTGACAGATACTGGCAAGTGCGGAACAACGGGCCTTTCAGATACATCGAAGATTACATTGATGCGTACACTTCGGTCTGGGAGCCCGAATTCAGAAGCCATCCCGAAATCAAAGTGCGTATAGGGAAGTTGCGAGAGATAGCCCGGGCAATGACAAGCCGTGTTAGGTTCAGTGTCCCCAATCCGATTCAAGTCGAAAGTACTGGTGGCAGCGTGGATGGCTGGCCTGTGAGTTTAGTCCATCCAGATCCTCACCCAGGTAACATTCTCTTCAACGGAAACCGGAAATTGGCAAGCATCATGGGTTGGGAGGATGCGGTCTTGATACCAGCGCCGCTGCGAAACCTGCCCGTGGCATTGGATTGGGCGATGCAACTCCACGGAGTGACTGATGCCATTGATCCCATGCAGGTGAATGTGCTTGAGGCTTTGCCCATTCGTACAGAGCGAGTACTACTGACATTGCAGGAATGGGCGAAGAGACATGTGTCCGAATCACTAGAACCCGTGATGAATTTTCAAGGAGGGGTCGATGCCTCTTTCCAAGCATTGAAGATAGCCTGCGAGGAGATGATGCGGCAGAGAAGTATAGATTGGATTGAGCGTGTCCATTCCCAGCTCGTTGGCCAGTCTCATAGGGAAAGGTAGGTCAAGTCTTGCGTGGACAGAAGGCGTGGATAGGGTAGAAGTTCATAGACAAACCAACATTCTGACAATCATGCAAGAGGTTCTATCAGACCGACATGCAAAGTGATGCGGAGCAAGGGTGTAGATAGCCTCACACTGTGTGAGAAATCCTGCGCCACATCAGTGTAGTCAGATGAATGAGATCGAAGTAGATCTCGGAGGACGGCTGTCAGGAGGAGGTGCTCCGGGGCCCATGCATCCATCACATTGAGAATAAATAAGGCTTGGCAAGGTATCCTTGTGAGTTCGTGGGGCCATCAGCCGCGTAAATCAAAATGGGGGCAATGACAGGGATGACAATGGAGATGTGGTGGCCTGTAAAAGATTGCTTCACTTGATGCCAAATCCTGAGTCTGGTGACAGTTCATGAACCTTGGAACAGGGCAGACAAAAGCAAAGCGGCCGTGATGTAGAGGCTTCGGGCCGCTCAAACGTTAGTAGGGAGATTGCAGGCCGAAGGAAATGAGTTCATGGTTTGGTGATGCAGTGGCGTGCCGAGAGACAGAAGAATGGCGTCACAGGGAGCTGAGGTATCCGTGAGGTGCATCGCACTAATGACCGGGCCTTGACGTCATGGATTGCAGGCTGGTGCTTTTTTGGGGGCTGGCCGCTGGTGGGTGGTGGGTGTTTGACTGCTTGCCGGTCGATCGCGATTCTGAGAAGGAGAAGGAGAAGGAGAAGTATGAAGAAAAAAGATAGAGGAAGACGCTATGCCATGTGTAGCGTGCTAGGTAGGCCACTAGGGAAGAAGAAGATGGCGCGCATCAACGGGATGCGTGGATGCCAAAAGAAAATGATGACAAGAGACCAGATCTTGATAGAAGTGAGATGGGGAGATGGGGGACAGCTGGACAAGCACCTGAGAGCTCACAGACTTGTCATTAACAAACCTGGACTCGACAGGGCTTGAACACGTCTAGACTAGGCGATTACGTGTCAGTGGCCCGTAGCGGCATCCACCGCGTGACGAATTGGGAGCATTTGACAGCAATAAAGTGACAGAAGGGGAGGTGATCGTTGGGCGACGTCGTCTGAGCAAGGCTTGAACGGGTTGCGATGCCGCTGCCAATGTGCCAATGATTGGCAATGCAGAATGCAGAATGCCATGGGTTCAAGGTCAGGTTAGGTTAGGTTAGGTTGATGGAGCATTGGAGAGACCTGGAGACTGGAGTCCTGGGACGCGGCACCTGCCAGATCCTTGCATCAGTTTATTCCGAATGCCGCGATGATCCCGGCCTTGGCGCGTATTGTTTGATGAATGGGAAGTGTGGCGTATTTGGCGAATTGAGCAAGTATTGAGGGATGCCAGATTGTAAAGGCCTAGACGTTCTGTGGCTGTGAAGGAGAAATCATCGAGTGTGGCCGGGGTTGAGTGAGTGTGTGAGTGTGATTGAAACGCAGAGAGCATGCTGATGTTGCAGCCCTCGCGCAGCTCTTGGGATGCTTCGGATGCATCTGGTTGGGAGGACGGTTACATTTTGCGGAAAGGATGAGAATGTATAGGGAATAATCTCCAGAACTGGTGAGACGTTGAGCAAATCATCGGTGAAAAACTGACCAGCGGCCATCGTTCAGCGGGAGGCAGAGACATGTTTCTTTCCCGGCTCAGGCTCCTGCCTCCCGTCGTCTTTCTGTTGGTTGGTCAATGGATAATGGCAGGGAAGGAGCAAGGATGGGGAGGGAGGGAGGAAGGAAGGAGGAGGACGGGAAAGGCTAGAACCGAGCTCAAGTGGAGCCAATCAAGCACCATCGGGTTCCCCGTGTCGCTTTGTAGCGTTGTACCTCCTTCCGCTGCATGTTCAAAAACCCAAGCGCGGAAAGAGAGAGACGGTTAGCGTGAGAATGCCTGTCGCGTCCAGACCCGCGCTTTCGTTGACATGACGACATGGGCCAACACCACGCCATTTGCATCGAGGATACAAACTTGTTGGAAGTTGCGATGGGTTGCTGAAACAGTCGGAAATCCCATGTGCCTATGTACCGCTACCGCTGCAGTCTCCTCATGGCCTCCCCCAAGGCAGCGTGTCATCTCGATCCAGTCCCAAAGTGGGCAGAGTGGTGTTTGAGACACAAAAAATCAACGGGATATTGGACAGGGCCTTGGGCCATCCACACCGGCGCACGCAGCTCGCAGCAGTGCAGCCCCCAGCACATCCCTTCTGCATCCCTTCTGCATCCCGTCATATCCTGGCGCACATCATCAAGTCAGGTCGACCAAAGATGCCAGAGTCCAATTAGCGGTTCACGAGGTCGACAGACGGTTTGTTCGACAGCTGTCTATCTAGCCTGAATGTCACCTGATGGGGGAATAGGGCAGATGATAGTGGGACAGAGGATAGCATCCTGGGGATCGGGACTTGGGTGAGAGACAGTTACCATTTCCAAGCACAGCAGGGAGACTCTATGGTGATACGAGGCATTGACTTGAATAGCGTCCGAATAGTCGAGCTATCCACCGTTGACAATTTCAGACAGCGCCTAGCGCCAAACTCTCCTAGGTGATCTGATATCCGTACCGAGTAGTGCGACAGAGATCCCATCACGAGGGGAGGCTGGGAAACGGTTGTCTGAGAAGCAGCCGCCCGGACGCTTGTACTTCGTAGTGTACATGTGCCAACTTGCCGTGCTCCCAATCCACCAACCTGCCTATCCTACATCGGACCATTTTGCAACAACAAAGGAGCCCGACAGTCGCGAACAGCGGCGGCTGTGTGGTGCGGAAGTTGGCAGGAGTCTAGACCGTATTTATCAAAAGTCTGCATCACCTACAGGATAGCCCGGAGACGTGTTGCCGGAGGTGTGTCCACTGTCCAGTCACTCCAGACCCAATGCGTCGATGCTGGTGGTGTGTTGCTTGGTGAGAGAATCGAACAGGGTGAAAAACTATCGACGATGTTCGCTGTGCTCTGCGATGGACGATGAACGATGTCGAGATGTTGTCCGTCACCCAGACTGCGCAAAACGCACCAGGTGGGACCGCTAAGAAAGTGGGTGCGAATCTCCCCAGGCCACTAATGCGAATAGGAGACGTGCTAAAAAATGCCAGTGCTTCGCCAGCTGGAACTCAGTCACCTCAATCTTGCGCCCCAATTGCTTGGTACTCGACCCAGCCGAGGCGAAGCAGGGGCATACGCATAGGGGCTGGATTTCTGAAGCAAGCACCTTCGCAAGCAGGGCAGGGGCAGGCAGGTTCAGCTGTGGTTGCCCTCGCTTCTTTCCGCTAGGATTCTGTAGGTATTCATCGGCAGTGCGTACGCGAAAAAGATACATTGTCCTCAGGCAAGGAAGGTACCTACCTTACTCACCTGGTCTGAAGTTCTGACGGGTGCGGGAAGGTACCTGCCTGCCTCCCTCCACCCACGATCACAGCACGCACCTACCTGCCAAAATGGCCGATGACGTAGTGCATCAAATTCCTGCCCCCTTCCTTCACGTCACCGTTACCATCGCCGAGTTCCACGACCAGACCAGACAGGACCACCTGGGGCACCCACAAACACCAATCTTTTGCTAGCAGGGCCACGGAAGGCACGCAGGGCAGGTACCTTGTAGCGGTTATCCGTCGACACACAACTCATCCAAGGGGAGGAAGGAACCATTGTGAACCGGGCTGGAAGGACCAAGCTCCCACTGCACCTGCACCTGCCTTCTCCTAATTGGAAAGTACCGGGCCCGCCTCCTGCTGGCTAAATCACCGTAGTGAGGTGGACGAACGCCTGCCACGCGCGTTGCTTTGCCGCCTCCCTTCCAAATATTCGTTGGCCCAGTTTCATTCTGACGCAGGTTTTTTTTTTTTTATCAATTCTTACCAGGTTCTGTTCCCTGGACGCACGACGCCAGAAAGAAGGTATAAACACCTCCTCGCCTACAGTGCCCCCTTCTTACAGACCTCTTCCTCTTCTTCCTCATCGATACGATACCTCTTCCTGATTCACCCTTTTTTGAACAGGAACACAATCTTGGCGATTCTCATTATACCCAATTTCCCTGTGATACCCCCCTCCGAAATACCCAATACTACGAATTCCCTTTTTTGTCCTGTACGCCATTACCGATAATCACCCTACCTCATCTCAACACCGTACCCAAAAACAGATTTCAACAAGCAGTCTTCATTGCGCGATAGCTACGATACCCTCATCATGTCAGCAAACGTCAACAAGCCGACGGATCTCAAGCAGAAGGAGGCCGACGTCAACCGCAAGCTTCAGCTCTACGGCATCCTCTCCGCTTTCCAGGCTGGCAAGGTTCCTTCGGTACGTCGATGCCGGCATGGCGGCAAGGACCCACGCGGCCCCCGCCTGGCTGATCCCAGACCCGCAACCCTACATCATTGCATGATACTGACGTGGTCCTTCGCAACAGAATGACCAAATCGATGTTGCTCTGAACAGTTTCCTGGCCTCCAAGGCTCTCTCAAACCCTCCCGAGAAGCTCTCCCCCGAAGGCCGCGCACTGATTGCCGATGCGCGCGAAGTTGTCATCCAAGCCAAGAACCTTCTGTTGTCCAAGAACCAGGGCAACCTGATTCAAGACTTCATCTGGCAGACTGAGCAATTCGACCCCAAGGCTGTGGACGTTCCTGGCGCTCCCGTCAACAAGGAGGTCGCTCAGCAGCATGGCGACAAGGCGCTAGAGGGTCTGCGGACCCTTGGAACTTTGCTCATCACCAACGGACAGTTCCGCAAGCTTCGTGAGTCAATCAGCGATGTCTGCCCAATTGGTCACAATCTAACATTATATAGTCAAGGATGCCACCGTCCTTCTCCGGGACATGGCTGGCGATGCCGCTACCAACGCTGCCCAGCGTGTCCGTCCCTCCGGCGAAGCCCTTCAGGACATCGACCGCCCTGCTGAGGACAACACGTGGCACGATGCCCCCGACTTCTCCAAGGAGAACTTCAAGAAGCAGGCACAGGGTGTCTACAAGGGCTCTCCTGCCGACGATGCTCGGGAGGTCCTCGCTGCAGGCACTCAGGCCGCTCACCCCAACGGATCGCAGAACCCCCATGACCTGGCCGCGACTGCCGCTCGCGATCAGCAGCAAGGTACCAACTCGGGTGTAAATGCCCAGGGTGGCATCAACGCTGCCCGCGATGTCATTCAGAAGAAGTACAACGAGAATGTCGATGGCGAGACCAAGGAGCAGGCACGTCAGCGCAAGGAGGAGTACCTTCGTCGTTCCAAGGAGTACTTCAACAAGAAGATGCCCCAGGAGCGCAAGGACCAGACCATCTGGCGTTTGAAGAAGATGGTGCTTGAGTGTCAGCAGCACCCCGATTATTCCCAGGCCATTGAGACTCTTCTCAACCTCGCCGAGGAGTACGCCGGCCACTCCCGCACTCTGGCACAGGGTGGAACTGGTACCGTCAAGGACACCCGTGCCGGTCTCGCTCAGGCCGAGTCTGATCTCAAGACGCTGCTCGAGCGCTTCGCCAACGGCACCTCGACCGAAGACTTCTTCGAGTCGATCAACCAGATCTACCGCGATGCTGACAACGATCGCGAGCTGAAGGACTGGTTCAAGGCTATGGACCGCTACGTCCGCCGCTGCCTTCTCGAGCAGGGATACATTCTGGACGAGGACTCCAACCAGGAATGGAACCACTTGTACGACCATGGTCGTTACTTGCTTCGCGAGAAATACCGCGCTCACACCGACCGTGTCTTTGACGAGATCAAGTTCTTGATTGACCAGTTTGATCAGGACCCTCTCAACAAGCGCTTCGGCTTGGCCGTCCAGAAGCTCTTCACCGATCTGGGCAATGACGAGAACGGCAAGCCTACCTTTAAGCCTCACTTGCTGAAGGATCTCTCGGAGGTCATCATTCCCGGCATCTTTGAGAACGTTGCCTACATCCCGGTCCCGCGCCTCGAGTACAGCGACCCTCAGTTCGATGCTGTCATTGAGAACCTTGTCCTCGAGTCTGACAACTTCATGCCTAACGTTCTCGAGATTAACAGCGAGAACTACTTCCTTTGGGGACGCAAGAAGATCGCCAACAAGCACAAGCAATCCTTTGAGGTGAAGGTTGCTGGTGTCCAGCTTGATCTTCGCGACGTCAGCTACCACGTCAAGCGCAAGCAGGGCTTCCCCTCTATCACCGACACTGGTGTCGCCGACATTCTTCTCGCTGGCGATGGCTTCTCTTTCAAAATGAAGCTCTCCTCTGCCGATAAGAATGACAGACAGAACTTCTTCAAGGTTGACAAGGTTGATGTTGACATCAAGCACATGAGCATCAAGCTGAAGCAGTCTAAGCACAAGCTTCTATTTGGTCTCTTCAAGCCCATCATGCTCAAGGTCCTTCGCCCTGCTCTTCAGAAGGCTGTCGAGAAGGCCATCAAGGACCAGGCCACTCAGCTCGACAGCATCATGTACCAGGTCAAGCAGGAAGCTGATCGTGCCCTTGATGAGGCTCGCTCTAACCCCGAGAACACTCCCAATATCTACAACCGGTATGCCACCGCTATGCAGAAGCGCGCTCTCCAGGCCAAGCAGAAGGCGGACGAGGTTACTGCCGACAAGAAGGTCAACTACGCCATTACCAAGGAGGATTCCATCTTCCCCAACATTCACCTGCCTGGAGGTATCAGCTCCAAGGCCACTGAGTACAAGGAGCTGGCTCGTAAGGGTGAGCGTTGGGAGAGCCCTGTCTTCGCCATTGGTAAGGCAAACAAGTCTACCGACATCCCCGATGCTCCTCGCATCGAGCGCAAGAAGCACGGCCTTCCCACCCAGCAGGGCCAGTATGCTCCTCACGCTCCCGGCCAGGTCAACGGTGGTGACTTGAACACCATCCCCACTTCCGACTACCCGACTTCTGGTTACCCTACCTCCAGCTATGACGCCCACCCCAACGGCGGTCTTAACGGCACCGTCAACACTCTTTCAACCCCTGCTCACGTCAGTGGATACTAAGTGTAGACCTTAATTCTTTTCCTTTGTGTCAGACATGGATCAAATGATGAGTTGATGGCAAACGAAAAGGCTTATACCCGGATGGAGAATTCAGTTTGGGTCAACAGACGGCGGAAGCTTAATGATGCAGTCCCTTAGTAATAATTCATCTTTAGTTCAATTGCAATGGTTTCAATCAGGATCCTATAATATTCTTGCCTACCTATTTGACGTGAATCATTGCGCACTCTACATTGTGGAACTTGTGCAAGTGCTCAATGGTCTGGACGTCGCAATTCGTACATCTCATTTAACCCAGCCAAGTTTAAAGCGACGTCCAACCCATGTCAGTCGGCACAAGCGCGCCGTTGATGGTGTTCATCCCACCAGAACACAAGCTCACCACAGTCTTTGATACCTGATCCAGCGGCGACCATCCTAAATCCCAACCGCCCTTGGCAGGATCACCTTGGCAGGTGTTGAAAGTCGACACCACTGATGGGCGAGGTTTCGTTAGCAATCAGACACATGGTAGTATACGAGTGCTCGCTGGGAGATGGTGTCTTACCCATGGCGAGGCCTTCGGGGTGGAACTCTTTGATGTGTTCCTCATCCCTGGCCATGTTCGTCATCATGGGACCGGGCATGATGGCCAGGCACCGGATGCCTTTGGGGCCGTAAAAGGCTGCTGTGCTTCGCGTCAGGCCGACTGTGCCGTGTTTGGAGGCCGTGTACGCGACGCCTTTGTTGTGGTTTTGGTGGTCAGCTCAAGATTCTATTTCATGCAGATTACCATATTGTCTCGTGACCCGTTTCTTTCAGAAGGTGAATTCTTCGCCCCCATTCAATGATCATATGGTGGTTGGGGTGAGATAGAATGACATAAGAGGAGATGGAATGAGATGATGATGAGATTTGAAGGATGGTTCGAGCTCACCTGCTCTCGCGCCGTGCACTCCCGCGGCACTAATAACATTCAAAATCACACCCCTCTGCCCGTCCACGGGCTCCTGCTTCAAGAACTGCTGGATCGCGCGCTGCGAGGTGACGAAGCTGCCCGTCATGTTGACAAGGATCTGGCGGTCCCACATGGCTATGGGACAGTCGGCAGTGGGGTGCATCAGGTCCGAGATGCCGGCGTTGTTGACGAGGACGTCGAGGCGTCGTTTACCTTTGTCCACTGCACTGTCTTCTCCCCCGTCAATCCAAGAAGAGATTGCGGCGGAGACGGAGGCCGGGTCGGTGATGTCTGCTCTCACGGGGTGCAGACGAGCACGGAGGTCCGGGGCGTCGTCGAATTTGGAGGGGAGAGAGGCGAGGGAGGCGTCGGAGATGTCGAGGGCTAGGACTGTTGCGTTTGCGGCGAGGAAGTGGCGGGTTAGGGAGAGGCCTAGGCCCGAGGCTGCGCCTGTGATGAGGACTGTTTTTGAGGTGTAGTCTGTGGACATGGTTTCTGTTGGGTGAGAGTTGGCGATGTATGGGTGTTTGACGAGTTCTTTCACGGGCATGGGGTTCAAGAAGAGCAGGTTCAAGAAGAGCGAACTCGAGAAGAGCAAAATGAGTGCAGGTAGTTTCTATTGACATTATATACACGAGCTGTGGATTCAGTCAGGTTCTCGGTTTTGGTGGACTTTGACAAGTGAAGTGAAGGAGACTGAATGCCTCTAAGCATGAAGCATCGATACATCACAAAGAGAATCCGATACCGAGAACGACGGGAGCGTACGACGACGCGGGAAGACAAGTTGACTGGCTGGGTGTCTGCTACTTATTGTATGCCAATGCTGTATCAGCAGGAACATATGCACAACCGGCAGCAATGCAACCAACCTTTTGATCCAGGACGTGGTTCGGCGGGATGTTGATGGTCCCCGAATCCAACCTCCGCATCGCGCGCATCGCACTGCTCGGATTCAGAGTCGCTGACGCGTTAGTCCGATGCGTAGGTTGGAGCACTCCATACAGAGCTGAAAGACAGGGTTTGGTGGTCTGGGAAATTATCAGACGTACACAGAAGACCCTTATTGGGGGACGACGAAGCGGGACGGGGAACGGAAATGACTTCGTAGTAATCCTTCCCCGCATTATCCATGCATACACGAATTCATGGGAGCACGGGAGAGCTACGTACGGGAGGGAGGATTGTTGATTGGGTGTAAATACACGTATTCGATGTAACCTCGGCACACAAGGGGAACCTCCGCGACGGGAGCTATATCAAGTTGTGAAGACAATCTTAACGTGACTTCAATTGCAAGTCTGCTTTGCGTACAATTACAGGTATCCTTCTACCCCAACGTCATCTTCATTTCCATCAAGCGAGTCTTACTCAATTGCTCGCCTGTAGCTGGTTCGGATCCGTCTGCTTGCTCTTTATCCCCGCCAACCCCGTCTGCCGGTTTGCATCCCGTCCCGTCGTGTTCTCCAGATTCCGCTCGCTCGAGGGTTTAGGACCCAGGCCGGGCGTGATGGACGGTCCGCCGCCGCGGGTGACGGAGTCCGCGACGCCTGCTGCGCGGTCTGGGGCGCCGGTCAGGAAGGCGAAGGTGCCGCCCAGGGCTGCGGCGGCGCCGAGGACGAGGTAGAGTGCACTTCTACGAGACCGATCACGTTAGTTGTTTGGACACCAGAGAATGACTCGAAGCTGTGTCGAAGGGCGGAAAAGAGTGAAGGCTTGCCTATTGCTGATTTCATCTGGCTTGGTTCCCACCTTGGGGTTTGATGGGGACGGAGTCGGGCGGGACGGTGCTGAACCGATCGGGTTTATGGGGTTTGGTGCTGGGGGCTCCTTGACGGCGTAGCCCCAGCGGGTTGCGACTTGTGCGGAGGTGCGGAGGATGTGGTTTCGGAGGGCCGATTGAAGGCGGAGAGCTCTTGATGATGACATGATTGGTTATGTGTGTTTTTAATCGTGTGTTGCCAACTGGATGTTGGTTCTTAAACGAGATGTATAGGTGTTTTGGGGGTTCTTTTGGTTCTTTACAGTTCTTTCCAATGGACAGCTGCGAGAATCAGTGAACACTTATGTTGGTTACGTGGTTTTGCATCCCTTAGACGGCAATGTGGATTTGCGGTGTTATATGACCGTGGGGCGACATGGCGTTTTGGAGGTGCTCGGTTATGACGAGCGATGATGTCGATGATGCACCTTTCCGGGGCCCCTTTGTAAGGACGTAGGTGCATCCATCTCACTGCCAGCATCAGACGGTCTCAAGGCTCGTGTGATTCTACGGTCCAGGCACACCTCAGGCACAGATCTTTCCATTCCAACGCAGGAACTCGTCCAATGATGCATCAGGCTAGGTCGATGATTCATCAATGTTAATGATGTACCTTGCGGGTGGGGATATCAACATGTTAGCCCCTGGCAAGATCTGCAGTAGCCTAAGACCCTGAGCTGTCGCGGAATCAGCCGTCTGCTCTCGACTTCCTCTGCCCTCTGTGATCCATTGATCAGAAATCAGTGCTAGGTATTACACAGTAGGGAGGTAGGCAGTATACCCAAATATACCCAACCCATCTAGACATGAACTTGTCCCATGCTCTCTGCGGGGCACACCCGCCCACCCACGTCTACCGGTTCCTTAACGCCGCGTGAATCCCGTTATACGTCCAGTTCAACCTCATCCGATCAAGCTGCGCCTGCGCCGACATATCCGTCACGTGCCTCGAGTTCTGCTGCACTTGCGACGCGCGCGGCCTGC
Source organism: Colletotrichum filicis (assembly GCA_023376865.1). Lineage (NCBI taxonomy): Eukaryota > Fungi > Ascomycota > Sordariomycetes > Glomerellales > Glomerellaceae > Colletotrichum > Colletotrichum filicis. The sequence goes on from MOOC01000186.1 coordinate 38,773, forward strand.
GCACCGAGTCCCACGTTCGCAGCGCCAACGTGATGCTCTCCAGGTCATCGGCGCGGACACCCTCATGGAGAAGCAGCCGTAATCCTTCGGCGTCCTCGATAGCCTGTGTCGCGCCTTGGCCCTGGAACGGCGTCATCGGGTGCGCTGCGTCGCCGACGAGGACGGCGCAGCCGCGGGTGTAGGTTGGGAGCGGGTCTGCGTCTTTGACCTTGTAGAGGTGGATGTTTTGAGCGTTTCTTGAGGTGCTTGGTGTGAGCGACTCTCGTTTCATGTTTCTGATTGATTGTGAGGTGACGATGGAGGGATAAGACTTACTTCATAATCGCCAGCATCCACGGGGCAAAGTCGAAAAAGTGATCCAGCATCTCTTCCGCGCTCCCCTCGGCGTTCCAAGACGTGATGCTCTCCACCGAGAGCATGGCGTCGGGGATCCTCGCCACGACGTTGAGTAGCGTCATGTCACGGCAGGGATAAAAGATGATGTTACGGTGCGTCTCGTCATCGGCCGTCATCATGTTGAGAAAGTTGCTGTTGGACGGGTCTATCGCCGCCGGGTACCCTCCTAGGATATCCCTCGCCTTCTCAAGCGGGAATGTGAACCGGTAGAGTGAGGCACCCGGTGATACCATGTGAGATGGCCCGCCGAGGACAGCCTGTCGGACGAGGGAGTGGATGCCATCTGCGCCTAAGCATGTCCGTCAATTCCTGGATACCTGTGCAACAAGTCTGATATGGTCCCATGCATGTGTGTAGTCTTACCAACAATCACATCAGCTGTTACCTCCTCCCCATCCTTCAACTTCACCTTCCCCTCCTCAACATCAACACCGACAACCTGAACCCCCTGCACAACCGTAGCCGGCGGTCCCGAAATCCCCAACTTGGCCGCGTCCCCCGTCGCGAGCCTCAACAGCTCGTCCCGCAAGTCGCCGCGATGCATCAGGAGCCACTCGCTCCCGAACGGCTCCGATACGCCCGTCATCTCTCGTAACAGATTCCCTTGCTTATCGTACGTCCTCGAGCCGGCGCAGATCGTGGCCTTGACGTTTTCAGGGCTGAATTGAAAGGCCTTTTTGAGCATCTTCGTGCCGTTGGGACCAAGGCCGATGCCGGCGCCGCGTTCCGGGGCGGAGGCGGAGGAGGAGGAGGATGAGGTCGGATCGTCGCGGTCGTAGACTGTCACGTCGTGTTTTTGACGGAGGACGGCGGCGGCGGAGAGGCCTGCTATGCCGCCGCCTATGACTATAACTCGTAGCTTGTTGCTTGTCATTATATCTGTCTCCCTTCTGTTTTATCTGTTTCACTGGGTGTCATCGCGCTCTGGACGCGACGTTGAGAGGTTAGCATGTGAGATTACATGACTACAGCTGAACAGAGGAGTTCAATTGTCACCGCGGAATTCTATTCCTAATACAGTCGGCTTGGGCAGGAAACCTCTTTCCTGAGCAAACTTTGGCAGAGTTTTACTTGCTGAGACATCAAACGAAATTCTATTCATAGTTGCGGTTTCTTAGCCTGATGTTTGCCTAGAGGGATGACAAAGGTTATTGAGGAATTGCGGTGCTCGAACTTGGCAAGAAAACTCAAATGGGACCTGAGTTTGGCTCGAGGAGCGAATGAAATATAAGCCCGACGAGGCTCTTGTTGTTCCATACACGCAAGGTCCCTGTCGTGTTTCTAGTTGTTGAAATGAAGGGAACCTCGGGTCCGGGTAGCCCAGAGTTGGTGATGCCAGTTTGTGGTCTGAATGGTGCTAGTGGTACGCTGTATCAGGGATCATATTCCGCCCGGTCGGGAGCCGGCGCGGGCTAAACGTGTGCCGTCTGGGGGAGTTCGACCTCCGGCTCTTCATCTTTGGGTAACAAGAAATCGACCGCTGAGCTTAATGATGGATATTCTGGGATTTGAGAAATATTTGTAATCACATCACACTTCAAAAGGGCGAAATGATTGGATCGAAAGAGAGCGAACGGCCTCAACGTCTAGGACAATTACTCATTTCCGTCTTCTTTGTTACGTGTTCTTAGACAATTTCAATGTCAACAAACAAGAAAGAGATGTTGCCTTCTTACCTAAAAGAATATGAAGAGAGAGGTCAGATGCTTAGACATCAAGGTTCTCGAAGAAACGGCCACAACAGGAAGCCGGACACCTTTCCCCCCGTCTCGGGCCGTCTTAGAAGACCCACTTTCGCGCTCCGACTCGGCGTTCGTCGGAGGGCGAGGCCCACAGCGCACCATGCCAGTCTGAGAAGAAGGTCGTCTCGGCCCCGGTTTTGGGCGTATCGAAGGAACATGCGCCGCAGGATTGGTCATCTTTCCTCAGTAGCTTCCCAACGCCGCATGCTGCATTCTCGCAAGAGTCACCACTCCGATCCTCCCTAGCTAGATCGGTGCCTTCTTAGCCGCGGACTTTTCTATCGGGCGCATCATGATGATTGTGAAACTCCGCTGCCTCGTGGAGAATGAATGTATTTGACGTGAGTTGTTGTCTCGATTTTCGAAGGTGTAGTTTCTGTGTATCACTTAACTACTGTATCAACACTCAAACATCTAAACAATCAATCTCACAATAATAACATCGATAATGGCACGAGCAATTCTGGTTTGTGGCGCGACTGGAAAGCAGGGCGGCGCAGTCATCAACCACCTCGTCGAACAGAATGCCAACTTTGAGATCCTCGCCGTCACCCGCGACGCAACCTCCGGATCCGCCCAGCGTCTCTTGAAAAAGTCGTCCAAAGTTCATCTCGTCCAGGGTAACTTGGCCGACCCGACTGCCCTTTTCAAGACTGCGCAAGATGTTGCCTCGTCTCCTATCTGGGGAGTCTTCAGTGTCCAGGTACCTACAAAACTCCCACCTTTTGATAGCGAACAATACGTTTCTGTTGTGTGCACAAACTTGGCCGACATTGATGTGCATTCCAGGTCCCAATGGGCTTCGGCCAAGGTGGAGGCGGCGAACTAGGCCAAGGCAAAGCCCTCGTCGACGCATCCCTCAAAGCAGGCGTCAAATTCTTCGTCTACACCTCCGTCGAGCGTCACGGCGCAGACAACGCGACGAATGTGCCTCACTTCGCCCACAAGCACGAGATCGAGCAGCACCTCTTCAACAAGTCCAAGGGCACCGACATGGAGTGGGCCGTCCTCCGCCCCGTGGCTTTCATGGACAACCTCACGGACAACCTCTTTGGGAGGGTTTTCACCACCTCGTGGCGCATGGCGGTCAAAGGGAAGCCGCTGCAGCTTATTGCTGTCAGCGACATTGGCTACTTTGGCGCCGAGGCGTTTCTTCACCCTGAGAAGTACAAGGGCCGCGGGGTCTCGCTTGCGGGCGACGATTTGACGATTGAGCAGTTTGCTGCGGTGTTCAAGAGGAATACGGGCAAGGAGCTGCCTGAGACGTATAGGGTCTTGGGTTGGCTGATCATGACGATGGTGAAGGACTTTGGGTACATGTTCAAGTGGTTCCACGATGTTGGGTATGATGTTGACATTGCGGCGCTGAGAAAGGAGTATCCTGGGCTCAAGGACTTTGAGACTTGGCTGAAGGCGGAGAGCGAGTACGCAGGTAGTATTCGGTCTTGAGGAGGGCGTTTGGAATCACGTCACAGATGCGTCCTGGGTAGAAGAAGGCAAGAGTCATTGTAGTAATACGGCTTATATTGTAATAATCGAAGAGAAATGGTCTATATGGAATTTCAACGATGAAGCATGTGTCAAGCTTGACGGTTCAAAAGGTAGCATCGGCTCTCTTAACAAACCTAACTATCGTCTTTTATTTATTTGCAATCATATCCAAAGTTATGTTTAATGCTCAAGAAGGATGTTCAATGCTCAAGAAAGAAGAAACTATATTTCTTACACATTGTGAAAATTTCCGAAACTGAACAAAAAGATTCGCCGCAGACGAGACGTAATTGGACCATGCCCTTTGATATCCCGTTAACGAATCTACTTATACTAAGGTAAGTGATTCGTGAGCCCTGCTTGAAGGATAGAGGAAGGACCTAGATAGCGGTACTCCTATCAAGCGCACTTGTTCAAGAGATCGAGGAAGTGGAATCGAAGAGAAGACTTGCAATTAGAATCAGGATATTGATAGTCAAGCTTCTAACATAGGGCGTATCCCCACCCACGTGGCACCGGTCTCCGACGAAGGCCGACTCGCACTCAATGTAGCCTTGGCAAGAGTAACTTCGTCTCTATCCCCGAAGATGTACGTGTACCTCAACTTCCACGTCATTGTTTCTTGCTTATCATATCAGAATTGAATTTGATGAGATTCTGACCGACGGCTGAAAGTCCGGTCCTTGGTGGAACAGTGTTTGTAAGTCGGGAATCCCGCCTTCCAAAGGCCCACATCGTGGGCCGATGCTCAGAGCCGAGACGCAACTGCTTGATTCATGGCATGCTTGCGTAGACTCGTCAAAGGCAAGAGAATGGAAGCATAGGAACACGACAAAGATACGTACTGCATGTGACTGCAAATCGGGCTGTAGCTATAAAGTCGAGCGATGCTCGTGTGCGTGTCTAGCTTCCCCCCTCACATCCCACAGACTGAAAACCATCATCTTCCTCAACACAGGCCAACCCGCCAGACTCAACCCGAAAACACGTCTTGTATCTTCAACATGTCTAAACTTCTCACCATCTTCGGAGCCACTGGCAATCAGGGCGGTTCCGTCGTGAGAGCAGCCCTCGCCGACGCCGTTCTATCAAAGGAGTACAAAATTCGTGGCATCACTCGGGACATCTCTAAGCCCGCAGCTCAAGCTTTAGCCAGCAAGGGCGTCGAAGTCGTTTCTGTATGATCCGACTACTATCATTCTTGATGTAGACTGAGAGATTTCTAACATGGGGAAAGGCCGACATGAACTCAAAGACCTCTCTCGCCGAGGCGATCAAGGGCTCCCACACAGTCTTCTTTATGACCACGCCCAACTTCACGGGCGGCGCCAGCGAAGAGCAGGCTCATGGCAAGAACGTGGCCGACGTCGCGGCCGAGACCGGCGTCAAGCACCTCATCTACTCGTCTCTGCTGCACGTCACCGAGACCACCAACGGCCGCCTCAAGCATGTTGTTCACTTTGACGACAAGGCCGAGGTCGAGCGCTACATCCGCGCCAAGGGCATCCCCAGCTCCTTTGTCCTGCCGGGGTACTTTATGAGCAACTTCTCTGCACTGCAAATGATTCGCAAGGGTGAGGATGGGGTCTACAACCTGGCGTATCCTGTCAGCGACAAGGCCAAGTTCCCTCTCATCGACACCGAGTCCGATATTGGTGAGTGATTCCTAGAAGCGCTCAGTCCGATGCTAATACCTTCATTTTGTAGGCAAGTACGTGGTCGCGGCAATCCGCAATGAGAGCATCCTCCTCGGCAAGCAGATCTTGGCAGCTGAGGACTACTACACGCCCACGCGGATCGTCGCCGAGTTTGAGCAAGTCACTGGCAAGACAGCCCGTTTCGTGCCCGTCGACGCTGCGACGTACAAGTCCTTCTTCGCTGGTCCGATGGCTGCCATGGCTGACGAGATGCTCGAGAACCACCTCTTTATTGACGAGCCCGGGTACTATGCCGGTAAGGACTTGAAGGAGAGTCAGGAGCTTTTGGCTGGCGTTGGGCTGAAGGCGACTACTTGGAAGGAGTTCTTGGAGGCGAACAAGGCCGCTTTCCCGTAATTGGATTGGGGAAAAGGACACCTGATTTGAGGAACACAATGCTGGAAAACATGTTGACATAATTTTGAGGTAGTGTCCCAGCGTGGTGTAGACGTTACTATATATACACAGTCTTACTAAGATGATTCCCGAGTAGATCCTGTGCTCATATGGTTCGTGTCTCAAATCCAGTGCCTGTACAGCGACGTGGAATCGGTATACAATGGCTCACGGCTCAGTTTCAAGCACTAGCAGGGGCCACGAAAGCGCCTCTTGCCAGTAATTACCCAAATGCCTAGCAACGGCGCGGATAATGAAGGCGCCAGCGTCAGCAAAGGGCCAAAAGGTACGACAACGGTGCAGCAAGACGCCGTAATGTGCCAGAATGATGAGGGCCTCGGGACGGTGCTTCCGCAGCATATCGACGAAGCCGACCGGCACCTTTACAGAGAACGACGACGCGGCCTGGGCGTAGTCTCCTTCGTCGAGGACGCGGCAAATGTCGAAGCACCACTGCAGAAGCCCAATGACTTCGTGGCACGCTCTCGCGCTCGAATCACTGAGGTCGGAGTCATTTAGGAGGCGTTTCAGAGACCCGCATTCGTCGCCCCTCGTGCTCATCCTCTTCTCGGCCTCGAGGATGACGTTGAGGACGGGTGCGAGCTCGGTGTCTCGGAGGAAGTTCCGGGCCGGCAGGGTGACGGACTTGACGCCGCGGTTGAGGTTGAAGCACTCGACGAGGCGGTCGATAAAGGACTTGAAGTCGGAGCGGTAGTGAGCGAGGGTGTCGGCGAGGACATGCCTGCCCAGGATGGCGGAGAAGAGGAAGCGAGGGACGGCGGTGACCTTGTCGTCTCTGGCTACTGTTTCCGTGAGGCGGGTGAAGGATGAGAGAGCGCGGTTCTGGAGTTCTGTGGCGAGGTCGTGGAGATGGGCGGATGACCCGGGATAGAGCTGGACCATGTGGAAGGCTGTGAAGGCGAGGATCTCGTCGAGGAGGTAGGGTGAGTCCACGGCGCGTCGGACGGCGATGTCGAGGGCGCTTCGGGCTGGGCCGGTGAAGTATGGGACTGAGGCTGCATGGTGTAGCAATATCATGTGCTGTGGTGTGTAGATGGCCTCTGAGGGTGCGTTTGGCGTGCCTAATATTGACAAGCCGAGCTGGCAGTCTAGAGATGGAGGAGGAGCATGGGTGCCGCTCAGCTGCGTCGTCGAAGCTGGGGATTGAGTCTGGTCACTCTGATAAGAACTTAGGCCGAGACCAACCGCGGCTGGCACGTCTGCAGGCCTTGATGGCAGGCCATGAGACGGATGGCTTGGCGCATGAGTGAGTTCGGATAAGTTGCTTTGTTGACGATGAGCTGGTTGTGAGGGCAGCTGTGCGCGCTCAATCAGCGCATTCCCGTCATTGTTTGTATTGCCATGACTACTTCCTCTGGAGCCTGGTGATGGTGATCGAACGTTCCCCTCCAATGTGCCCTGTGACCTTTCGCCTTGTGATTGACGTTTTTGTGCTTGTCTGCGCTTCTGCTTGCTCACTTTTGGCGGTGGGAAGAAACAGGCACGTTCTGCCACCTCGCAATTCGCGCATGAGGGCTGACGCTCGTCGCAGCGAATGTGACGGCGCTTGCACTCTGCGCATCCATTCCGAGACTTCTTGTGAGAGCGGCGAGTCTCTTGGGCCCTGGCGTTGTCTGCCACTGTGCTTCCGGTGTCGCTCGAATCGTTGTGACGCGCTGAGGCGCGAGTTTCTCGAACCATGCTGTCGTCGCGCGGGCGATTCTCGTCAAGCACCGTTCCCCGTGGAACGCGCGGAGCTCTTAATCCCAGTCAGTGGCCCCTTTTCAGCTGTCGGCATTCGCGATTCATGAATGTGCGTCCTCTCAAGAGCTTGATGCGTTCTAAGTTCCAGAACCACAGCATCTCCATGCACTAAGAGTGGACGAGCGGAAGGTATTCCATTGATATGACAATTGAGGAAAATTCCTTGATCAGCCCCCGTACGCAAGCATCACAGCACAGCCCCGCCTAATTGAACGCATAGCCACATCCTCGGATTCCCCCCATCAAAAACAGCCAGGCTAAGCTACTAGGTAGTTTTCTACATGGAATGCGCTACAAGCTTAGTCATACCTAGATACCACACAAAGACTGCCGAATGAGAGAAGTTGGAAATGTAGATTATTTGCGACCAACTGGCATCAAGTGTTCAAATTCATTCTATTGTTTCTTTGCATGGTTTCACAGAGTAGGTAAACTGTGACAAACGGCCATTAATACGAAAGAAATGGTACAATAAGGGTGTTCAAAGCTAACTTGTATCCTGCTCCCTACATAATCTTCTCATTACCTACCTATGTCGTGATAGCTTCAATCATTTGAACCCTCACTACCCGTCACGTGACCCGACTTCCATTTTTCACGACCCACACTCGCTCTCGCATCCTATTCCTGCGCGGGGTCTCTCGGAGAGGCCCGAAGCTCGTTGCCTCTTGAAATATCAGCCCTATGGGCTTGATTGTGTCTACTCTGGGAGACCCAAAGAACACATTCCTTTCAGTAGATATGGACGCATCTTCGGGCCGACTTGGAGAACCCGAGGTACCATTCACTAAGTAGATCACACCTGAACTCCCAGAGCCATGAGTCCATGAGATTGAGAGATCCTCTCACTATCCTGGCCCGGTCGATGTCTACCTCTCTCTGGCTCTTTCTGAAGCTACTCTGGGTTCGTAGAAGGCACATCTGGGCTCAAACGAGTTGAGTACTAATTCAAGTATCAAACAGTAAAGATCGACAATGGTTTCTATCGCTTCTGTGAATAGTCGCTGAGCTTTATGGGAAATGGCTTACAGCTTGCATGATCAAACCGTTTTAAAGTAACATGGAAAGTATGTGTACACTTGCCAAAAAGTGTGGGTTCGATGTTGGTCGCTATCCTTTGTAAAGAGAAGATTTCCTAGTAAGATAGTCCTGCTAAGTAGTATGTCAGCACACTTGAGGTTTACAAAATGGACATAAGCCCGGACTTGATGACCCAGACACAAATTAACCTTACTTGCTAAATGACCCACCAGACGCACCGCAGTGAGCGGGACAGGGGTGAGTCCTCACACTCCAAGTTCCTGAGCACTCCGTAAAGTGACAACCGGCAACGATAACCATTGGCAACTACCTAAAGAGGCAAATATTCCCTCGGAGGTACTTAGTCACCAGCGAGTAACATCATTTCGACTTCTTGGTCAGGGTCTAGTAATCTTCTAGCACTTCATATACAGGGAGTCTAGCGTTGATTCTGGACACAAGGCTTGAGAAGACTAGCTCCCCGCAAGGCCGCCTAAAATCTGCCGAAATCCAATTCATGGCCAGTTGACCTGGTATACACCAACAGTGAAGACAGCCCATGACGAAACGGACGCTGGTTTGGAGCACCTTTTGAAACCAAACAGAACCATCGCATAACCTCGCTGAGTTATTGCAATGTCTTGCCGATTTTTATGTAAGGGTTCTAGACTGCGAGAATATGTGCTCTCTTTTCCTTGTGCCTTAAACTCGTTCTGGAATAAAAAGAAGCGTAGTAGCATTGACTGAGTTCCCTCTCTTCTTGCTACAAGTTCAATGGTCCGGAGGGGCTGATGTCATACCCGTTGTCGGCCGAGTGCAGCCACTATCATTGCCAACGACAGGGCCTCAAACCTATTCGAGGCTTCAATCAGCTTTGATGGGCAGGTCCGATAACCCCGGTAGCTGGCAGTAGTACATGTTGCCTCAGCGGATATAACGATGGGAACTTGCTCACGTTGTGGCTCCTAACTTTCTTGATTGCCTCCACTCATTCTGGAGATGAGCAGAGGCTTGGCATGCATCTCTCCTGAAGTGAGTGGCCGGGTATTGGCTATATAAGCTGCTCTGCTTCATCAGGATACAATATATTCAGTTCCCATGGAGTAGGTTCATTTTCATACCCGGCGTCATACTTCTTCAACCTTTTCATCTGCACAGTCGCGACTACGGCTGAAGGCACACTGTCTCAAACTGGCTACACCTTACCAAACAGGCGTAGCGATGGTCAAACCAAGCGTTGTGGGCTTGTTAGCTCATGCCGGTCTGTTGGTTGAACTCGTCAATGGCATGGCAGACTTCCAACAGCACTGCGAGTCCTTCACGTCTTCAGCTGGTGGTGTCTATTCCACGTCAGAGTACATAACGTCCGGAACAGAGCTCGCTCTCGCCGAAGCCGATGCCACGTGCGGCATCTTCACTCAGTCTGTATCGGTCAATCTTTGCCGCATTGCGGCTCATGTCCCTACCCCGAACCGTTCCGGGTTCTGATTCGAGACATGGCTGCCCGAGGACTGGTCTGGAAGGTTCCTTGTGACAAGCGACGGCGGACTAGGCGGCTGTATCCAATACTACGACGTCGAATACGGTGTTTCTCTTGATGTTGCAACCGTTGCGACCAACAGTGGACATCAGGGGTACACTGGAGCCCCCTTTCTCCACAATCTCGACGTCATTCAGGACTTTGCCCACCGCTCCATCTAGAATGGGGTTACTGTTGGCAAGGAAATCACTCAAGAATTTTACGGAGCGGCCCATGATAGGAGCTACTACCTAAGATGCTCAACTGGCCGACGCCAAGGGCTGAAGGCAGTCCAGTCCTTTCCTGACCTGTTCGATGGCGTCGTTGTTGGAGCGCCTGCTATTGCGTGAAACAACTTGACGTCGTGGGCTATTCAGTTTTATCCCCTTCTTGGGACGCCCGAGTCTGCGAACTTGATTCCTCTGGACATGTGGCCTATCATTCATCAAGACATTCTTGACCAGTGCGATCAGCTTGATGGGGTTGCAGACGGTATCTTGGAGTCGCCTAACCTCTGCAACTACCAACCCGATGGCCTCTTGTGCACTGCAACTCAAAGCACTGGCTGTCTTATGAGTACACAACTTGAGACGCTCCAGAGCATTTACTCACCTATGCTGGATGCAGCCGGAAGCCTGGTCTACCCCAAGATGCAGCTTGGATCCGAATTTACCGCAGCGGTGGACAGTCAATTCTCCAGGGCAGTCTCACCCGTCTCGGATTGGTATCGTTATGCCATTTCAAACGGCTCCAACCGGGATGCTATGACCCTCCGTCCGGAGAACTACACCATTGCTTCTGGTCTCAACCACTTCAATATCGATACCTAGGATGGTGATATATCGGCTTTCCAGGAACGCGGTGGCAAGCTTCTCCACTGGCACGGTTTAGCCGATGGCGTTCTGTCGAGTGAGAATTCCCATCGATATTACGAACATGTCTCGCAAATTATGGGCTTGAACTCAGAGGCTCTTGACGAATTCTACCGATTTTTCCGTATCTCTGGCATGTCCCATTGCGGCAGCGGTAATGGGGCGACCTTGATTAGCCACCAGTCAGTAAGCACTGCCAGTCTGGCCCTGGAGGAAAACGTGCTGATGGCGATGGTTCGATGGGTTGAGAGCGAAGTGGCTCCAGACACTATCATGGGGACCCGGTACAAGAATGGCACCAGTGACAGTGGTGTTGATTTCAAACATAGACATTGCAGGTGGCCATACCACAACGTGTACCAAGGCGTTGGCGACTACGAAGATCCTGATACTTGGAAGTGTGTGCTGTAAGTAAGTCTAGACAAATCAGGTCTGCTGGCGCGTGATTACAGTCAAAGAAACGAGTCAAATAACAGCACCATGAGCTCCTTTGTCCTACAATATGATTATTGCCTTTATGTTGTGACAGACAAGTGTCAAGGTGAATACTCACTGGCTCACCGACTGAGGCACTCAACAAAGGAAGCTTCCTTCCCTGTCTGTAAGGCAGCTCAAATGGGACGGAAGTTGATCCGTCACATTGTCCTAGTGTCACGTAACAAGGATAGTAACCGCATCTCACGAAGTGCCCGTCACGTGCTGAATCACGTGTCTATCTTAGACATCGTGTATATAGACCTTTTCCTTTTGTCTATTTCTACTTTAATATGTTAAGCCACTTTTACCACACTCCGTATGCCCATTGCTGCGTGCCATAACTCGTGACACCTAGCTACCTTCCTTCTCCATCACTGTCTCAACCTGGTGAACAATCGCCGCAACTTTGACTTCCTCGTCTCATACACCAGACGATCTACCTCGGACGGCACAATCCCAATAAAGCGATGAAGTGCTGCAAAGGAATTTGATCGGAGCAATTAAGTGCTATAAAGAAGAATGCTCTAAGCAGTTCAGTGCTACATAAAAGTATGCTCGAAGAAATCGTCAGTTCTTCTTATCAGAACAAACGCGCGAACCATCTAGTTTTCGAGTTCACGGGATTTTTTACCCTGTTGATGCCGGCTGGAGGCAGGCTCTCCAGACCGGGACTTTCGATCTCTCGGACTCTTTTCTTCCCGTCGACACCTCCTAGCTTGGACGCAACGACAGCGAATCTTCCACCAGAAAGGACAAAGAAGTCGACCGAACATTTCGAGCCTCGTCACCCACTTCAAACAAGTGGCCTACGACCCCCGCACACAAGATGGTTTGTGAATTATGAGTCTTACAAACTCTTAACAAATAGCCTGAATGGGACACATGGAATCTCCGGGTGCGCTTGTCACCTGAGGCTCCCGGATGGCGTGCCTCCCCTTGCTCCATCGGCGGGAGGCAGAGGCATCATTAGAGCCCACGGTGCTTGTGGGATAATCTTCTTAATCAACAAGGTAGAGAAACCCTTTCTCTGCCTAATTCTTCTTCGGCCGAGAAGCATCCCTTCACCCTCGAGAAGTTTCCAATCAAAACAACATTGACGGCTACTTACCAAACCACAACCATGGCGACGTCCCACAGCGTAAGCTCAGGTCTCACCAGATGCCTCGGAAATTTTGCTAATCGGTTATTTACTCGCTAGGCAACTGTCGAAGACGGATCCGAGAGAGGCGGCACCTCCGAAGAGACCGAGAAGCCTCTTCTCGCGTACAAGCCAGAAGTGGAGATGTTGTTGTGGAAGAACCAGAGCCCCGTAGTCCTCTGGCAATTGCAGCTCTTCCTCGACGTAAGCAACGTTCGCTCTTGAAGGCCCCCAATCGATCATGACTGCCATGCTAATCGTCTCGTGTTTTCAGGCTCTCGTCGCAGCTCATGACGAGGTCGGAGACTGTATGATCGACCTCGACATTGATGCCTACCTTACTAAGAGATGGCGTCGCCGCAAGCGCGTCAAGTACACGAGAGGACTAGCGGTTTACAAGGCCCAGCGAAAGGCAGTACTCAAGATTGAGATGGAAGTCATCCGGGGCGGTAATATGGGACAGACACTCCAGGCCGCTTTCGACCGTGTTCAAATTGCCCTCATCGAGAATATGACGCGCGTCAATTTGTTGTTGAGCATGCTCTGAGTGAATCTCTTTGGCCTCGCGTTCTGGCTGTGGCGGACCGGAGTTCTGGATGGGACACTTGGCCGGAAGAGCCCAGCAACGAATCGACGATAGGAGGCGACTGAGTTTTAGCACGCGTGGCTCGAGATGAACCCGCGAGGATAAATGCGATGAAATACCAACAGAACCACAGGACGATGCTATATGTGACACTAGTATGGGACATGGCTTGTAATTAAGCAGTTGGTCTGGCGGGAGGCAACCTGGGTCAACCTGGTGACAGCTGAGTCAGATCCCTGACAGAATTGCCTTCCTTCATTCATGCTCAGGCCTGAGGAGTAATTCAGCCTTACCGCCGTTGTACTTTGAATGAAAGACTCTGCCCTTTTGCAGATTTGACATGTCTTGGAGTTGATAGAATCTGCCCAGCGGAAAGAGCATGGGTCAGTAACATGGTTCCAACATAAGAAAAGGGCGTCAAAGAGCATTTTCCTTGCTGAGCGCTTCGGATTTCCCACGGTTGTTACCTACCTGGTCGTTGATCTCACTCTCCCTATCTGTTGTCAAAGTCGCTTACCTTATCTTCCCACAGGTCCCCATCTTCCTACTTCCAACATCTCTAACGCTGCCTTAATCTCACAATAATCCGACTGCAACCGATCAGACACATTGAATCCTCGGCTTCCCGCTTCGCGAACCAAGCAAGCTCATGCACTCATGTCGTACAAATAGTCGAACACCAAACATTTGATGATGGCCGGCTCAGTCGATGTACGTCTCCTTCCAATCGGCCCAGGGCAAGTTGATTGCCAAAAAGGCCAGCAAAACCGTTGACGTACCATCAGGGCAACGATAACCCGCCAACGAGCACCCCCACATCTGAGGGCATAAACGCACAAGACATCGCGGCCGTGACAAAAATTGTGTCAGTCGCACTTGAACATCTGGACACTCGCGAAGTTGAGGAACAACCCAAGACTGCGGAAGACTACCAGTTGCTCCTGAAGAAGAAGGAAGAACTCATGACCTTGTACAACCGGGTCTTGCAGGTGCTTAACTTCACTCGACTACGGCGCGAAGGGGAATCTCAAGTTCCAACAATCGAAGCGGTTGATGAGCTTGGGACGGGTTATTCAACATTGCTCAGGGGCGTTGAGTGTCACGTAACAAGGATAGTAACCGCATCTCACGAAGTGCCCGTCACGTGCTAAATCACGTATCTATCTTAGATAAGTCAAAAGACCCCCTTTTGGCCCACCCCCCCTTTTGGCCCACCCTTTTACCCCCTTTTACACCAAATATTCTACTTCTTATTATACGTCTAATAAATCCACTTTTATATATTTATTTATTATATTTACTACATAGGTAGCAAAATAAATATTATTTATATAAAAAAATATTATATTACGTAATAATAAGTATAAAAGTAGTTATAGTAACTTAAAGCTAAAGTTAGAGAAATGTTAGTGTTTACATACAAATTACTAGTATATACCAACATTTAAAAAACTTAAATAAGTCTTTTATTTATAATTTAAAAAAGAAAAACTAACTTTATTTAAGTTATTTATACTTAAATATACTATATATACTATTTATAAATATTATATAATATATACGTATATAGCTATAATAAGTTTAATTTTCCCCATACAAAATTTACTATAGGGAAATTTTAACTTAATATTACTAAGTGAGAAAAAATACTACTAATTAAAAAAAGATACTTTTAGAAAATCTATATAATTAAGTTATATATAACTAAATTTTAGCGTATATAACTAAGTATTACTTAAGTTATTTAGATTTAAAATAATACTTCTTAACTATATAATTTTTAGTATTTAAGGTTTTAGTATTATTACGTAATAAAGACCTAGTATATAATTATAAAAATACTATACTTATTAAATTTAATTGATATTCTACTTAATATATCTTTTATATAATTTAATATATATAAATAAGCTAGTTAAGTATATACTTAAAAATAGTAGGTTTTGGTGTAGCCCTACCAAAACAGGGTGGGCCAAAAGGGGGGGTGGGCCAAAAGTGGGTGGTTTGACTTATTATATATATAGACCTTTTCCTTTTATCTATTTCTATTTTAATATATTAAGCTACTTTTACTATACTTTATATATTTATTACTACGTATTATAACTCGTAATAATATTATAAGCCTAGTTCTTAGTTAAGACCTTATACTATAATAACGTACTTATTAATACGATTTTTATAATTTTTTTAAAATAATAAATATACTTATATTAACTTTAGCCTAAGCTAAATTAACTAGTTATAATAATTAAATTAAATAGTTTAATATACTCCGTATTATAAATAAGGGCGTTAAGGTTTAGAAGTACGTTAACCTAGACGCTCTAAATTCTAATATACTTTTTAACCTTTTTATAGTACTTATTTTACTTTTTAAATTTAACTAATTAATTATAATTTATAATAAAAAAGAACTATAAACTTATTAAATATATTATAAAGCGTTTAAGAACGACTAAAGAAACTAAGAAATCCTATATTAATAACTTCTAAATATAACTCTTAATATAACCCCTTTAACTTTTTTAAATATAAGTAACTTATAGGACTAAGCTAGGTTTCTTTTTATAAAACTAGCTAAGCTACTTATTTTACGTAAATAAATCTATTTTTATACTATATTTATAAAAAGGATTTATATATTTAGAAATATTTAAAAAATAATAAGAGATCGAAACTAAATACGAATAACTTAAGGCTTAGGAACGTAATATTATTAATATATATTAAACTCCTTACTTAGTAATTAGTAAAATTAGTTAATATTACTTTTTATAAATACGTATTTTAAAAAGCTACCGAGGACGGCACTAAGTTTAGTATATAATAAATTATTAAATATTTAAAATAAGAATTTATACCCTCTAAAATAGTAATTAAGAATGCGGTTTAAAAGGAATACTAATAAGCCCTTAATAAAACAAGGACCGGAATTAACCCCTAATATTAATATAAAGAATAGTAATTTACTTATTTCTAAATTAAAACATATAATATTTTAAAAATTAATAAAGAAATTACTATACTTAACTTCTTAATTATAGTTAAGTTTAGATTTAACCTTATATAAGGGTAATATATATATAAGACCTTTAGCAAATTAATAACCTTTAGAATATATACTAGAACCCTCGAGGAGATTATATATATATTTAGCTTAATAACCTAGGACGTATATACTAAATAGCTTTTAAGTTAAAGAGGGGCTTATTTTATTTTTATTAAACGCTTTAACTTAATTAACGACGTAAATAATAAGGGTAACGTTTCGTATTCTTATAATTATATATACTTATAGTACCCTTTAGTATATTAAAAACTAAAATAAGTATTTATAAGCTAAAATACTAGTAAGTTATTAATATAAATATTAAAGAGCTATATAAAAGAAGTCTTTATTATTATTAAATTAAGTAAATAGAAATTACTCTATAATAAGCTTAAAAAAGCTAGTTAGCTAAGAAATAATAAAACCCTTAAGAAACTTAGGTTTTTAAAAAGATCCTCTAATTAATTTATAATAAGCTTATTAATAAACTAAGATAAGGGCTACGTAGTTACTATACTTATAAAGAGTTAAGACTTAAAAATAAACGTAATTTTTAGTACCCCTATAAGTAATACTTACTCCCTTTTTTAAAATATAATAATAAATAGTTATAAAGTAATATATTTAATTAATAATAAGAGCCTATTTAAACCTAAGAGTTACGTACTATTAGGTAATAATAACTATATTAAATTAGGAACTATTATATTATTTATTATTATATACGGTATTTATATTATAAAGGGCGTTTTAAATAGACTTAAGGAGAAGGGAACTTATAATTTAAAGCTTTAGAACGTTACTTATATTAAGGAATTTTATATTAATATAATCTTAAAAACTTTATTAAATAGAAACGTACTCTAGTACTACGGTTTAGATTATACTTTATAATAGGGAACGCTTTATAAGAGTATTATTGAAAAGTAGCTTATTTAAAAGAATAATTTAGTCTTTTTAAATATAAGCTCTTCTAATCCTATCCTTTTTTTATAAACTTTAAATATATTTTATAAAGCCTAGTTAGTATTATATTACTAATTAATTATAAAAAATTCTATTACTTATATTAATATACTTATAAGAAGTTTAATAATACGCTCCTTTAGTATTTTAAAATAAGTTATCTCGGACTTAATACTCTTTATTAATTATTATATAAAACTCAAGGTATGCGTATTAAACTTCTATTATAAGTTAAATATAAAGTATATATATTATTTAATATTAAAATAGTAGTTTTAAGAGGACTACCCTTAAGAAGAGCTTTATAGCTATAGTACTATATATACTAAGATCTTTTCTACTTCGAACTATTTCTTAGTAAATAATAATATATATTTATAACTTTTAATAAATATAATAAGTAGCTTAGGGGGTTCTTTTTAAAAACTAAAATAAAAGAGGAAGTACTTTTTACACTATAAAGCCTCGAGGTAGCGATTCGTTATTAAAAAGGGACTCTAATTTACTTTTTTAAAAATAATAATAAAACCGCCCTCTTAATTATAAATATTAAATATATATATAAAATATAGTATAGTGAGCTAAGAATTAGAATAGAACTTCTACTTCTATATATAAAAAAACTTATAAATAATATAAAAAAAGTAGGTTAATTTATAATTATTAAAGCTTATAAGATATACCTTTTTATAAACCTCCTTACGAATTTATAAAATAAAATAATATTAATAATAATTTTTATTTATAATATTACCTTACGAGAGGCTAATAAAAGAGATTTATTTATTATAATAAAAATTAACTAGTAAAAGCGGTATTAACGCTAGTAATAAACGGGTTACTAAGTACGGGATTCTAAACTAATAACCCCGTACCTTAGTAATTTTTATATATATAGTTACTAAGTATACCCTTTTTATAAGGATTATGAAAGGGGTATATATTAAAAAGAGTTTAAAATACTTCCCTATAGGTATATAGGATACTTAGTTAAATATATATTAAAAACGCATAACTTATATAAGGTCTAAGTACTTATACTTAAGTAAGTATTTATTATAAAGAATATTAGGTTTAATAAAAAAGTTTTTTATAATCCTATATATAAAAAATAAGCTATTATAAGTAAGTAAGTAAATTTAGTAATTTAAAAAATATAAAAACTCTTTAATATTAATAATAAGTTAATTCGAGTACTTAGGGAAGTAGATTTAGATTTTAGAAATACTAGTACTTAGGATAATTTTATAATTAAAGATAGTATTATTATTAAATTTTTAATTATTTAAGACGCTAAGTAATTAATAAACGTACTCTAGGGTATAGTTAATAAGGTTAATAAGGCTAATATAATCTTATTATTATTATTAATTCTTAAAATAACCCCTTTATATAAGCTTAGGAGTAGGGGTAAAAAAGGGAATATAATAATTAGGTTATAAATAGCTTTGCGCAGTCTATAGTCCTCTTTACGAGCGCTTATATATATTATAAAAGTTCTTAAGCTTTTAATTCTTAATAACTCTTAGTAAAACGCTAGAATATATAGTAAATAAAATACTAATTACGAAGAAGTAATTCTTAATATTAAAATTAACGTTAATAAAGAACTTTTATAATAAACCTCTATTACTATATAAAAATAGAGCTTATAAAAACTACCTTATTAAGTATTAAATAAAGCTCTATTAGGTCCTAAATATTTAAACCAGGCCTATAGACCTCTATAACGCTTTAATAATAATATTTTCGTAACGCTTTTATATTTAAATATAAAAAACGGCGATTATTATAACTACCGCTAGGACTATTTTTTCTTTACTTTTATACTTAATTAGTAAAAAGCTATAAAAAAAAGTAATATAAGATATATAATACTTTATTAAATAGTAAAAAAAGTAGTTTATAGGACCTACTTAGAGCGCTCTAGAGGAGTTTAAAAACTACGACTTATTAAAGTTAACTTTTAGAGCTTACTAAAGAAGTTTAGTAATATTAAATATTTTTTATAATAATTATAAAAACTACTAAGGGATATTATAAATATAAAAATAAAAAAGCTAAGGGATATTAATATATAAGAGGAAGTTAACCGTAATCTTAAATAAGGGATCTTATTTTTATTAAAATAAGTATATATTTATAAGTACGACGCTAATAACGAGGTTTATAAAGTAAAAGTACGTATATATATAAGGGGGGATATATAACTACTTAACCCTTTATAAAATACGTATACTTTAATACTTATTATAAAGGCCTTTAGGCTTATAATAATAATAGCTACCTAATTCGACCTTAAGGCTAACTAATATAATATTATTAACGCATTCCTTAATACGCTTTTTAAGAATAAGAAACTAGTAATTATTAAACTCTTAAAAAAATATAAAGTTATTAATAAAATAAATAAGCTTTAATACGCTCTATATAGCTTTTAAAACTCGCTAATTCTCTAGTTTTAAACTTTTACTTCTATACTTCGTAATATAAATATAATATATAGTTACGAAAAGATTTATATTTACTAAACTATAAATAGGAAGATAATACTAATATTCTACGTTAATAACTTTATTATTTTATATTATTAAAACGATTAAAAAGCGGCTTAGGGGATTATTAATAGTATAAAAAAATATATTAACTTTAAAAAGAATAGACTAATTAATTACTTCCTTAGAGTACGGATTTTATAAAACCGTACTACTTATAAAATTTACTTTATTTATAACGCATATATTAAGTAAGTTACTAAGCGCTTCGACCTTATAAATTTACTATATTTAATTACCCCTTTTTTTTAAAATAAGTTTAAACTAAACGAGGGGTAGGTAATAAAAAAGGAAATAAAGGGCTACTAAGAGAAGGTTAGAAATATACTTTATATAGTTATAATAATTAGGCTAAATATTACTTTTACTTACTCATAATTATTATAGTTCCTAACTAACCTAAGTATAACTTATATTAAAATAATTAACTATTATATTTAATATCTTTACGTAATAAAATATCTTACGCTTTATTACAGTAGTATACCGAGTATATAATTATTATTTCTAGCTAAAAATACTAGCTTTATAAATAACGAAGTAATATAACGATTATTTTAGGGATATATAATATTCCTTTTTAATAGCCTAATTTAATAAAAATTAATATATTAAGCAACGGTTATAATATTAATTACTAAAGCTAAGCTTCTTTATTTTAAAAAAACTATAAAAGAGATTATAGTTCTAAAGCGCTTTTTTAAAAATATTACCCTTAACCTAGGAGAAGTATAGTTAGTTAACTACGATAATTAATAAACGATTCGATTTATTATAAGGGAAGGGGAAAGAATAGTTACTTAACTTTATTATATTAATATATAAAATATATAACTAAGATAAGAGTATATTAAAAATAGCTTTAAAGTCATTTATATATTAATAAAAAATATATTAATAAATAGACTTATTAAAAACTTTTTACGAGCTAAGTTTAAATATTTTTATATACTTCTTAACCTTTATAATACGTAAAAAGTTATTATAAATAGCTAAAATAGTTAGAAATAATTAATTTAGGCCACGCTTAAAAAAATAATAGCTAAGTAATACCGTAAGAATTTAGATATATATAAGGCAGCTAAGTAGCCTCGCCCTTAGTAATTTATATACTAAAAGTAATAGAATACGTACTATTCTAAGTTAGGATTCTATTTACTTTAAATAAAGGGATATATTTATAATAAACGTGGTTTAAAAGATATATATTTCTTATATTTATTTTTTCTTTTATTTATATTTAACTAAATTAGGCTTTTATAAAGGTATTTAGAGGTTCTATCTCGGGTATAATAGCTCCTTAGTAATAATAATTAGGGGGTATATTACGTAATAAGGATAGTAACCGTATTTTACGAAGTACCTATTACGTACTAAATCATATATCTATTTTAAATATTATATATATAGACCTTTTCCTTTTATCTATTTCTAATTTAATATATTAAGCTACTTTTATTATACTCCGTATGCCCATTGCTGCGTGCTATAACTCGTGACATTGAGTCTGTTCTCGCACGAGTCATTGTGTGGATTGAAGAGTACGAACACGACAACGGGATCAACACTGGTGTTTCGGGGAGTTCATCTGCGCGTACGCCCTGATTAGAATTCTCTGCGCCTATCGAGAGCACTCCGATACGTGCAATGTCGGGCTCGGGCGACGCAAAACTCTGCGGCTATGTTCATATTAGCGTCGAGGATGGGAAAACATGGCGACAGGGTGAGCACATGGGAAGGCCACCGAGCTGTCTCCGTCAGAATGAGTGTAATTCAGGAGTAAAAGTTGGCCCTCACTGTTGGTTTTTTATTAAGTGTTTCGTCCCTTTCCGATGCTAATCATGTCCAGGCTCTTTGGACGGTTGGACCTCCCCCCCTACATAAGTTCAACCCCCATGTTCTTGGCAGCAACCTAAGTCAGAGACGCCCTGACCGCGCTCTTAAGCTTCTCCTTCCCGCTGAGTCAGGTCCTTCAATTCAAATGGTTCAAGTACCCGGACCAGCAAGTAAGTTGGTGGGCCCGGTTAGGGCACTCTGTTTCCTATAGGGGGCAATCTGCCAGGATGACTACTCAGGCCAAGTCTCTCCTTTGGTTGCGTCCTCGTTCTCGCTAATTATGAGACGTCAAAAGAGCGCTTTCAATCCGAGCATGAATAAAGCCCTAAACTTTAAGTTCACGTCAGCAAAACTGCGCGCGCGGGAGACTCCAAAACTCATTGACTCGAAGCGCTGGAGTTATTCTCGGCGGCCAAAACGGTCCAGGCTCCTAATGATCGGGACTGTCAATTGTGAAGCAAGGACGGGACTCACGGGAGGTAAATAAGGGCTCAAACCACTGTCGATGTGACGTTCAATGTGCAGGTGGCAACCTACAAACCACCCCTGTCCGTCAAATTTCTCGCTGTTATGAGGAGGACCATTGCAGAAATCCTTTCGCATTATGGCTGTGGTTCTGGTCTTATAGGCACTCTAAAAAAGCTTGCTTGGATAAAACGGAGCTTGCAAGATAGATGTCAAACGGTTCTAACTTGGGGGAGCTCATTGACGGCAGGAATCGTGCTCAAAATGGCGACCACCGCCGGCTGCAAGCTGAGATCTCTAATACTGACCGTGGGCGACAAATGATACGTGAGACTCATGAGGGTGATTGTGAACAAAGAAGGCGCAAGAGAATATTGCCTTCACTACAGACACTGTCTCTGTTTTCAATAGCAAATATAAGTCGCAACGGGACTCAAGCGACAGCGCAAGTATGAAGACCCCGAGGATCCCGAGGACCCCGAAGATGGATTACTGCGGAAATTGTATGCCAAGAAAGGGAAACAAAATTCAGCCGAATAAAAACAACACATCAGAAGCGGCTTAAAGGCAGATTATACGGGTGGTTCTATGAATGAGCCCAACTTGGGAAGCGAGATCTCACTTCCATGTACCGATTGCAAGTCACTCCGACACCCGCAAACTACCAATGCTCAACAACGGGACGGGGGAATCGTCTCTCCGAGACAGACAGAGGTAGTTGTTCGAACAAATTCAGATGTAAGGCCAGAAGCTGGATGAAGGAAACTTTGTAACGCAACAAAGATGACCCAAGACGAAATAAGACTCGACACCAGCAGGGGGGGGGGGGGGGGGGGGGGGAAGGCTTTTCGCCCCCAAAAAAAGAGGGAAAAAAAAAAAAAAGGCGCGCATCAAAAAAGAGAGGGTGGTGGGGGACAACAAGGGGAGAGGGAAAACAAAAAATTCTATGTCCCGAGGGGGGGGGGGGGGGGGGGGGGCGGAAAGGTCTTCATACCCGATCTAAATGAGAGATACAACAGTAAGCAGCATGCTTGAAGATATAAGATGTTGGTTGAGGGCTCAAAGCGATGAGGAACAGCAAAAGTTTCATGGCTTCCCGGACGAGGAAGGGGTCTATGGGACCATTAGGATGACACGCCATTCATCATTTGTATTTATATCCGGCCAAACTTGAGTTCGATGAATCTTTCTCATCAAGTGGGTGGTTCATACAGGCAACACGGCGTAAAGAGAATTTGCTACAACCCGGATTAATGCTGTTGAGAGCTCGATAAGAAGCCGCCCCGTTCCGTCTTCCATTATATGGCAGTTGACAATTTCCTTTCTTCATCCGGTAGCTAGACAGAGAGAAATACCTCAGGCATCTTGTCTGTAAGCTGGAGTGCCTGGAATGCTTCTCACCTAAGGCCAAGGTGAGGATAACGGTGAAGGTGAGGTGAGTCTGGGTTTGATGGCTGGCACCTGCCTCAACCTCCAAGCCTAGCTCCTCCCTCGATCGCGCCTTCCCACTCAGGAATTTATGAGACGGCTTCCCAACGCGCTATCAAAATAATCTCGCGTTCTACCAGCCGCATCCTCTATTTTCTCTCACCCGCGCATTGCCTCAGTCTTCCCCTCTCATACACACGCTTCCGCTCGCACTTCGCACAGTAATTCATTTTACCTTGCGATCTTCACATTCAAGCATCCCCCAAAACAAAAGCTCAACAAGTATCACAAGATAACGCATACAAAAAGTAAGAATTTCTTTGCGCACCAATTTTGATTCATTTTGCTGATCATTGCAGGTGTACCAGTTCGCGAAGATGCAACTCGTTCCCAAGACAGTCAAATCTATCGACCTCATCGAGGTGAGTTCTCACGCTGATCTTTTTGACAGTGATGAATCTACGATGTGATTGATGAGCGCCGATGATTACAATACTGACCATGGATCTGTAGGAGCTCATGATGGAGAGAGCCGCCTTGAATGCCAGTCTCGACGAAACCAACGAAAAGATTGCTGCGGCTCAGGAAGCCTTTGAGAATGAGAAGCAGCAGCACATTAACATGGAGGCCGACAACAAGAAGCACATCATCCAGGCCTTGAATCGTGAGCCGATTGAGCTCATGGCAAACGAGCACCACGTTCACCGCCCTGCCGCTTCTGGCTGCACCAGCAGCGCTATGACGACTGAATATACCAACAATATCGAGGGCACTAACAACGTCAGCCCTACTAAGGACACTGTTGACGATTGCTGCTGGGGACATATGCATAGAGCGTCCAAGGACGCCTTGTCTGGCTCAAAGGGCATCAAGTCTGAGCGTTCAATTCTGTCTGACATCTCTTCCCTTGGGGACACCTCTATCAATCGTAACTCCCCCTTGTTCCACCGTTCCGTCAGCCCGCCAAAGGAGACGCCTGTCTTTGATCAGGTGCTCCCCAGCGACAACACCGCTGCTTTCATGGCTCACATCATGCATGAACTCAAGAACGAGCTCAAGAAGGAGCTTCAGGCAAGTGTCGACGGAGACTTCAAGCGCTCAATCGAAGAGCGTCTCATCCAGGAGCTCGCTCAGGAGCTCACCAGCGACATCAAGGGCCGCCTCTACTATGAGCTCAGAGAGGAGCTGAAGCGTATCCTCAAGCGCGACATCACGTTCAAGGTCAAGCAGGACGTCAAGCGCGAGATGAGACTTGAGATGGTTAGCCAGCTAAAGTACGACATCATGGAGGACGTGAAAGGCAGTGTCATTGCCGAGCTTAAGGAGATCCAGAACGAAGTCAACAATGAGCTGAAGAATGAGATCAAAGAAGAGGTCTTCAACAGAATCAAGGTCGCTCTCACGCAAGATGCCCTGGACCAGCTCAAAGACACCATGAAGGGAGAGATCAAGAACGATGTCTCTAAGATTGTGCACAACGCCCAACGAGCCATTGGCACCACTCTTGCGGCCAAGACTGAGGAGCACATGCTCCCTGCTATTCGAGGTGCTGTTCCTATCATTCAAAAGTGTGTCGTCGCCAACTTGCAGGACGCTCTCGACTTCTACTTCAAGAATCAGCTTTCCAAGCAGATGAATGATGCCATCAAGAAGAAGACCGGCGATGACTCTCAGTGGATGCTTTCTCAGATCGAGGCGTTGGTCCCCGTTACCGTTGCTGCCGAGGTTACCAAGGTCAAGGACGCTATGAAGACCGATCTGCACAAGGATGTGAAGGCCGAGATCGAGGAGGACTTTGGAGAGAACATGGAGGGTCTGGCCCGTGATGTTATTCAGGAGGAGCTTGAGGCCTTTGAGACGCGTACCCAGCCGAACACAACTTATGTGTACCATATGTGAGATCCTTCTAGCTTACGGTTGGTCATGCGCTCTTGGCAAAGTCTAGATATGCTTTCAAGACCAAAGTCTTTAGTCTTTGGGATTAAGAAGGTGAAGGATTGGGCTACCTGGTGGATCACCGGCTTCAGTATTGGGATTCAAGGATAGGGTAATCAGAGACGGCAATTCCAAGGTTACAGTCAGCCTAGCATTCCCGACTGTGTGTCGAATATCCTAAATGTGATGAGAAAATGCAACAAGATCAGCTTTCCTACCAAACTTCCTCGAACGACGAAAGCCCTCATTAAGGGTGATTCGTTGGAGCCCAGCCCAGTTCCAAACCGAGGACACCTGAGATCATGTTGTCCTGCTTGTCTACAAAGAGTCTACGGCACACCCAAGGTGGTGCCTCCATCTTACACTTCCACTCTATTTGGGGCGTAAGCAAGATTGCTATCCACAAAGACGAAGCCAAAGGCAATGCTCTTCGGTATGTACTATTTGGAAAGGCGCGTTGTCAAAGTACTTTTAAGCCGCAATCAACGGTCAAAAACGCCACAGGTCTGGGAATGTCACCGGACGAATGTGGTTGGTAGAGAGGGATGGTGAGGAGGCAGTGCAGCGGGCTTGCAGGCCAATGGGGACCACCGGAAGACACTTCCAGCGGGCCGGACCGGGGTCCGACACCAGATTGGCGCAAGTGTGGTGGGAAGCAGGGGCACGTCCTTAATCAAAAGTAGTCCAGCGTATTAACCAACTAAGGTATCAACGGCCTACTGGAATCATCCAGGTAGTCAAAGTTTCTCGTGTAGAAGTTGCCTGGCTGTTTGGCGTTCGGCGTGGTGCGCTTGTTCTGGTGAGCGGAGATAAGTGAGATTTGTAGCTTCCACATGAGGAAGTACTCCAGCCTGCCAAGAATTACATTACCAACTGATACATGTACAATCCCTCTCTGAGCCATGTTCAGAATTGATCGATTCGACGGTGTCCCTCAGTCGCTTCCCATCTGAGTTTGGAGACTCAAACGTTGTGGTTGGTGCCTGACAGGCACGACACGTCGCGCGACGTGGGCGCGTGGCCGTTTGCACAGAATCTGCCTCCACCCGCAACCTTTCTGAACCAACACTTTAGCTTACCCTCTTTACCCTCCGCATTCTCAACCTGTCCAAATACTGTCAAACGGTACCTTCCACATTTATCTTCAACACAGGCCAATCTTCATCCCCAGTACTCTCCATACAGATAGTAGCCTTCACCAACCACACGAATCTGCCCCCATATCGACCAGCCAAATCCCCTCACAATGGCCAAAAAGAAGAACGTATCTAGGAAGAAGCAGAGAAAGGGGACGAAGGCCAGAAAGATCCACCAAGAGACCGCTGAGCAGTTGGGTAATCAGGGCGGCAAACAGGACATGCCCAAGAAACAAGTGGCCACCGACGAGAATGGCAGAAAGATGACGGTCATCATGGGAGGAGAAGCGGTATAGTTGGCCCTCGCAGCACACATCTCAGGTCAGGAATCTTGGAAAGCTGACTGTTACCGCCGCAGGAGATGGAAAAGATCTGGGACCGCATGCAGGTGACCTTTGCCATTCAATCTCAGTTCAGTACGATCTCCGAAAGGCTCGAGAGCGTCCGCTCAGCCATCGAAACCAAGTCGACCACGAGCGATCAGGAACAAGAAACCTTTAAGAAGGTGGAAGATGAAGCTGAAAAACTACTCTGCCGCATGAGAGATGCCGTTAACGCCAACAATAGGCAGGCTGCTCAGCAAGGTGTGCAGATTTCGGACCTGGTTCGAGCACCTCCATAACAGCCCACAAGTATTTTTGCTAACAATACCTAGGTTTCTGTTGACTTGTCACTTATGGAAGACTTACATCTGAAAGAGGTTGTGACGGGATTCGAGTTGGACCTGCTCAAAGTGACGATGAGTTTGAATTGGTGCGTCAGCGGTCTGCATCAAGCTACTCAGCCGGTGGGCCCTGACGGCCTTGACTGTGTTTCCTTGGACAATGACAGAATGCGTCTGAGAGGTGGTTGAGGAGCTTCAAAGGCGGTGGCCATTCTGATGTGGAACATTGCGTCGAGGCTTATCTGTTGTGTTTGCAGCAGGGAGGTATTTAAAGGGATATGAGGAAACAGGCACAAAGGCTGCTTTGTGAAGTCACACGTCCAAGGCCATGTGGCCAACCATTCTTCTGACTTGATGCTGTTTTTTCTGAATGGAATATCAAAAGGGCAGTTCGACTGACGCTTGGGCATCAACAAAGTGATCGCGGTGGGTGGGGCGAAAAGAGGGCATCATTGGCTCTGGGCTCGAGGAAATACAATTTCGAGGCTCACTGAATTTTCTGGACCAAGTACGTATCGAATCAGGTGACGGGATCACACAATGAGAGATATCCAGGCAAATACCCAGCTGGAGAGATGGACATGGTAGGTGGGCAGGAGCAGGTGAAGTTGAATTTCGGCCGGGAAGGAACGACCAGTGCCCGTATGGTTCGGCGGCCGTGGAGCTGCCACATCCGAGACTGCTAGGTACTCCGGGCTGTTCCCGCCTCCTGAACTCCCTTCCTAAACGTGATATGAGGTTCCACTGCAGGTTCTGATTGCACCAAGTTACGAGGGGTTGCGAGGTATGAGGTCGAACAAGATTTGCGGTGATAGGACTGATTGGTGTTACTGGCTCAATAAGGAACAATAGAATACATTCCTCGGTTGTGGTGCTATCGATAATGATGCTCACTCATCAATCATCATTCCTAATCCGACTGCAAAACCAAATGTGTGCTTCGTCTTGGGTGCCTATAGTCAACCAGTATGCAAGACCTGAAAGCCGCATCAGCGAGGAACAACAAGGCAATGGCCATTCCCCTAATCACTGTTTCGTGGTCCAGCTGCCGCACGAGCTCGAACATGTGGATAATGCTAAACATAGGAAGGGATTGAGCGCCACAACAGTGGCAATGTGCGCCCGCAGTATTCCTCAATGTGAAATAACCGACGATATCCGTGATCACCTCCACACTTTTCTAGCTCAACTATGTGTTACTCACGATGATCGCTTCATGTGGATGACGCCACCCTTTGTAGCTTTCAACAATTGATTCATTCTAGCCAAATGATCGGAGCAAGTTGAAAACATCAAACTTGGTGGGTTTTGTTAGTTCAGGTCATGTTTGCTCCAAGGACATTTTCCCTAAGACTGCGCACTTACTCTCGGCTTCGAGGATAGGTACCCTATGTCGGCTAGATGTGGCGGTTTCATCGTGAAGATAGATGACTTTGTAATCATTAGTCAAGGTCTCATACACCTATGAGACACTCCAATGTCAAAGCAGTGTCTGCACGTACGCGGTATTCCTGGCGCGCCTTGATGATACTTTCTCGGGTGGCACTCCGTAAGTCAAACCTAGCTGACTGTTAAATCATCAATCGAGGTTGCACGAATTGATGGAAGGTGTGCGAGCCAATGAAGACTACTTAAGGCCATTCCATATCCAGAGGTGTTCGACGCCATTATGGTAGAGACGTGGAACGTCAGCTTTGAATATGGATGGTCGATTAGGTGTTTGGAAGTTGAAGGACAACGACAAGACTGAAGACTCTCTAGTTGGGAACGGTCAAAAATTATGCTAGAAAAGGCTGGAGAGAAGGGCTTTGAAGATGTTGTATCAGGGGATTCGAGCGCAAGTGGAATGCTGTGTCAAAAGGTTGACAAGTCGACGAGCAGATAGAAAACAACATCGAGCTCAAAGGCCAGCACTCGATTTATAGCATTTTGAGCACTTCATGGGAAAGCATATTCCCTTGGGATAGTAGCTACTACTTTGATGGCGGACAGAAAGCCGGAAAGTCGGGTGGAGATATCTGAACATAGTCTCGAGCATCAACGAGGAGTAGTGCTAAGCCTGTACACCACCTTGTCAGGATATGGTGGAAGCTTCTTATTCGCCTCTCTCAGATCAGTATATGTGGTAAATGATGCTCAAAGGTCTATGATCCATGGAGAATTTCCCAAAGACAGGTCTTGGCATTACTTGGTTTCACGAAGCAAAATCAAGCGGCGGCGCGAACTTTTGTGGGTTGTTTGCTTCTCACCCTATTCGTTGACGCTATCTTCGCTGGTTATCAGGTGGGTCGTCGGCTATCTTCCAACCTGGTGTTTTGTTTTCTTGGTGACTCTTGCGTACCTAAGATATTTGACCGCCGGATGATAGTTGGCAACAACGATAAAGGCACCTTTGAAATTTTGGTAAAGCGTAAGGAGCAAGCTTCATGATCGTGACCCAGGCGCAACTGTGGTCAGAGAGGGAAGCTGGACGACAGATCGGTACTTGCGAGGAACGCCGCCGTAGGAGCAGCCATGGCGTAGCTAAAACTGGCGAGGAACGAACGACTGGTAATCAAGCGAGGCAACTCAGATGTGAAAATGCCGGGTGCGGGACTATGGTCCGGGGACCTAAACTTGCGTTACAGTAAGGTGCCGGCGTACCTAAGGACAGGGATTGTAGACTTGTCACTCAGATATCAGCACTCAAAGAAGTTTTCGATTTCGATTTCGGGGAATGTTTTGGAAGTACGTTTGTTGATACGAGTCGAACCAGCCTTGGATCTCGGGATGGGGTATTGTGTCAATTACCACAGGTACGTACCGAGGTGAATCGTGACTTCAACTCTCCACTTGAAAAGTACATGTACCCCAAGGTAGAGAAAACAGTGACCTCTAACACCCATAAGGATCCTCCCCTTTGCTTCTTAGCATGGCCAATCGCTCCGCGCGGCATAACCTGATGCGCTGCCTCTCTATCTGCCCACGCAACTCCTTAACCTCGCTAACCAGACTTTCAATCGCCTTTTTCTGGTCCTCATTAAGCTTGTAAGACATCAGGTACATGTCGACCAAGGTCTCAAAGACAAACGAATAGGTATCGGTATCGGTAGCTGCTATACAATGGATGCCCTCAAATACCTTTTCCTTTTGCTCCTCCGTGGTGAGTTCGTCGGCGATCTGCTCGACTTTCTCGGGGGTCACGGTCTTCTGCGCCTCTTCCAAGATACTCAAGCTGGCACCGGCGGCGTCGAGTCTCACATACTTTCCAGATTCCTCAGGTCAGCAGAGTAAAGGTAGAATCGGATGTAAGTAGTAACTCACTCTCTCGCCCACAGTGAGATTCCACTTGATTTCCATGATGGGAAGTTGATCGGTCATCTGAAGACTGCAATTCGTTAGTACTTAGCAACTTGAGATGGAGGCTGAACATGAGTGGCACCATGGAAGAATTCAGTGACTTACTGGCGAGGATCGTGGAAAAAGACCTTGCAAGTTGCTTCAATCGCAGACGGACGACTCTGAAAGCTGTGCCGAAGCTGTGATATGAATAGGTCTTTAGGCAAAGGCGGACTTGATGGACTTTCTGGGTGTTGATGAGTCGATGACCAGAAAAAGAAAAAGTCCAGATCACTGGCAGCCGAGGCCTATTTGTAGCTATTGGATAGCACCCTCATCGTCTTCGAATTTCTAAAGCCAGTCGAGAAAGCCCTTGGGACGGATTGAGGCCATCGCACAGCTCGAGCCAACAAGGAGCTAGGTCAACGAAAACAGCCTGCAGTACATATTGTTGACGTTCTAGGGAGAAGCTTTCCCTTTGTCTTGTTCCATGACCTCATTTTTCTGAATATCGAGTGAAGGGGTTGCCCGCTCCCTCTCGAAATTTTTACTCCCTTGCCTTGCTTTGTCGAGTCCAAAAAGAGGGGTTCATAGGAATAACAAAGTTCTGCCAGGTAGGTGAGGGAGGCAAGTGGTTTGTTCGATGCATTAAAGAGCTCTAAGAATATCTGAGGCTGGTGGGAGACATGTTGGCAATTGAAAAGCATTGGATCCCTCTCCTGGTCGTTTGCGCACTGCACCTCCACCTTTCGTATTCGTGTCAGAGTCAAATTCTTTTGCAACTGACATCAAACGCATGAGATGGCCTCGTTTTGTACAGAATCAAAACACAAAATGTCTCTATAAATATCTATATCTATATCTATAAATTCTCATGACCGCTTCAAGTACCCATTTTTATCCCTGCTTTACTCATTATAACATAAAAGGCTGCTTGTACCAGCACAAGTCGACAAACACTTTTACACTTCCCAGTATTGATTCGCTTTAATCAACATACTTGGGAATGGTGGCCATCACGCCATCCTTGGCGATGAGCTCCATGGCCTTGGTGACCTCATCAATGAAGCGCTGGTCGCCGCGCAAGTCGTCACCGAAGAGAATCTTGACGCTGAGCAGCTGGCGCGGGTCGTTGCCGCCGGCCTTTGCCAAGGCCTGGAGCTCCTCGCGCATCGGGTCGTCGACAGTGAAGGTCTTGCCCTCGTCGTCGACACCGTTGATGTAGCGGAACCAGGCGCCGGCGACGAAGCACAGGCGGCGGAAGGGGCCCGTGGTCCAGATCTGCTCGGCAATGGAGGGCATGATGAACTGTGGGATCTTGCCCGAGGCGCCGAGGGCGACGCGGGGGATCTGATCCATGATGGTGGGGTTGGAGAAGCGCTCCATGAGGGTGTTGCAGTACTCGTCAATGTCGACGCCGGGGATCTCGGGAAGCAGGGGCTTGACCTCCTCCTGCATCATCTGCCAGACGAACTTGCGGTAGATGGGGTGCTCCATGACCTCGTGGACGTACTTGAAGCCGGCGAGCTGGCCGGGGTAGGCCATGGCGGAGTGCGAGGCGTTGAGGAGGCGGAGCTTGTGCTTCTCGAACTGCTCGACCTCGTGGACGCCCTCGACGATCTGGACGCCGACCTTCTCAAAGGGCGGGCGGCCGTCGCAGAACTTGTCCTCGACGACCCACTGCATAAAGGGCTCGGTGACGACGGGCCAGCCGTCCTCGATGCCAAAGACCTCTGCGAGCGACTTGATGTCGTTCTGGGAGGTACTGGGGGTGATGCGGTCGACCATGGCGTTAGGGAAGCCGCCCTTCTCGGCGATCCACGCGGCGATCTCTGGGTTCTTGAGGCGGGCGAAGGACTCGAGCATGGAGCGGGTGATAGAGCCGTTCTTCTGCATGTTGTCGCAGGAGAGGACGGTGAAGGGCTTCTGGCCGTTGGCGTGACGCCTAGCCAGCGCGGCGTAGAGGAAGCCAAAGATGCTGATGGGCTGGTCCTCGTTGGCCAGGTCGTGCTGGATGTCGGGGTGCTCCGATTGCAGCTGGTGCGTGTTCTCGTTGTAGTAGTAGCCGCTCTCAGTGATGGTCAGGGACACAATCTTGGTGTCCGGGTGGGCCATCTTGGCGATAACGGCCTCGCGGTCGTCGGGCGCGAAGAGGAACGAGTTGATGCTGCCAATGACGCTGGCGTTGCTGCCATTTGCGGAGCGCTCGATGAGTGTGTAGAGGTGGTCCTGGGCGCTCAGGACGTCGCGCATGGCGGCGTCGTTGGGCCGGAGGCCGACGCCGCAAATGGCCCAGTCGCGCTCATCGTGCTTCTGGAGGAGGCGGTCGATGTAGACAGCCAAGTGAGCTCTGTGGAAGCCGCCGACTCCGACGTGGACGATGCCCTCCTTGACGACGGTGCGGTCGTACGTGGGGACCTTTACGGTCTGCTTGCCTTCCTGAGAGGAGATTGAGGACAGGTTGTTGCTGGTGAGCTTGAGGCTCTCCGTGCTGTGAGGCATCTTAGGATTAAAAGTAGATAATGGGTACGCGCGAGTAATTCAGGAGGTGATTGATGAGATGGCGAGAGCGAATTATGAGGCAAAGGGGTGAGTGAGCTTGAGGTTGAAAGTTGAAGTGATCAAGAACACACCGCTGCCTCCTGAGTCCTGACCGCAAGTTTTTAATGAGAGAGTGACAGACAGTCTGATTTTTGATAAACTGGGCCCGGTGACGTTTTTGGACTGGTCCGGCCTGATAAACTGGGATTAGAGGTGGAGCTACCAAAGCACACCTTGCCACTATCACTGACCTCAACAGTTTAGCACTTTAGCAACATGGAGAAACGAGACATCTGTGGCTTGAATGCTTGGAAGTCTCTGGAGACCAATCAAAAGGCACGGGGGAGACGGAATCAAGTCTAAGCATTCCAGCCTCAGCCTGGGTGAAAGCTGTATTCACACCGGAAAGCGACTTCAAGAGACAATCATCAACGCCTAACGGAAGGAAATCCGCCCTCTCTCAAAGACTCACCTACCTAAATTTAGCACGCAACCTCTAATTCCCCAAAACCCTTGTTATATCCGAGCTATTGGCAACTGAGCCCTGCAATTCAGGGTCTCTTCTCGTATTGTCACCGACGCAACAGAGCTCGTGGCTGGAATTCCAATTTTAACTTGCCTCATGTGACCGTTTATTGAGAGACATTGGCAGTTCTAGAGCTTCTCCAACTCATCTTGGGGCATTTGGCCTTTCTCCGCCTGCACGCCAGGGTAACGATGTTGGGGAAGCTTGTGGAGAAAACCCCCTTATTCATCGGGCCCCGGCTGGGCACCACTGGGCCGAAAAGCTGGAGCACGCCCCTGAGAAAAAACAAAAAATATACGGATCCCAAGGTGGCGGTGCTTTATGATCCCGACACCGGTGCCGCGAGTCATGGGTGGTTTGCGGATGGACTGAACTTGCTACGAACACCTACGTGTTGCGTCCAGCTGATGAGCTTTCCTCAAAACCTCATATGCCCATTCTAAACATCCCTTATCCAGTATTGTCAATCGGAATTGCCCGTATTATAGTCGTCAGGCCTTGAATCCTTCTCACCCCTCGTTTGAACCTCTGTCTCTGATGGCTGGCGCGGTCTGAAAAGGTCAAACATAAAGTGTTGCAGCCGAGTTGAGAACTATGCTTTCTCAACATTCGACATGGCACGTGAGCTATTCTAATAGAGTCCAGCAAGGCCTTACGTCTCGGATTATGCTCTGCCCACACATGGTCGGAATGAGTGAGATGTGGTCTGTGGGTAGCTTTTGTGTAACATTTGCCCTAAGCTACCTCTGGCACTAATGATCATGATGAGAAGTCCTCCATGGGAAGACTACCTTCCAAACAGCGATAACTCACAAAGCCAGGTGGCTTTCCAATTCCGAACGTGCCTCCCGATAACCCCTATGGACCATCCAGACCTCCTCTTAGGAGATCATTCAGAATCTCACAGCAAAGAACAAGTAGAACAACAAAGCCAATGCAGTTGCCCAACACAGCGTCGCGATGATAAGATGGGGGCGATAGGAGAGGGTCTCCAGGAGGTATAGGTGGTAGCGGTTGATGTAAGTCGAGGCAACAATGAAGCCCACTTCCCTGGCTACGAACTCGACGATCTCGATGCGCAGCTCGCGAGGGCTAAGGACAGTGTTGTTAATGTCGCTCAACTCGGACTGTGTAAGCAAAGGTGTCGACTGCACATGGTGTCGACCCTCCAACATCTCTCGAACACCATGTAGCTCCTGATTAATTCGACCCAACTAGTCTTCCTCGTCAGTGAGGAACTCCTCGGCAGTGATGTACTCCTCGTCACTGACCTCTTCAGTGAGTTGTCGCGTTAGATCCCTGAGGGCCCTGACGGTATCGGACCACTCGACCAGACGGCTGAAAGCCAGCTCCAGTGCCAATGAGGCGCTTATGTCGCTAAGAAGGATATCTTCATGCCACACGCCAAGGGGCTGGAACGGAGTGAAAAAGCCACCACCATAAGTCAGTAGGCGCAACGGAAAGATCTCGCCGATGGTCTCAATGGCATTTCGGCGCTCTTGAATGGCGGTGGCAGGGTTCTCCGCAATTCTGGCTCTCATTCTGGTGATGATGCGAGCGCTCTTGATCACGATGGGGTTTCGCTCAGAACCCGCAGAGGCAATCGCTTCGAGAACACGGGGATCGGGGACGACATCGGCGAGACTATCCTCAGAGATGTCGGAAGCAGCCTCATCGATGCCAGAATCATCGAAGACAGCGTTGCTAATGCCAGTCTCAGAATCTTCCGATGTAGACTCTGTAAGGATAGGAGAGTCCGGGACAGGGTTAACGGGATGAGAGATCGAAGCATTGTCGGTCACGTAGTTCGAGTTATTGAGAGGAAGAGGAGGCAGGTTTCTCAGCTGCTCGGGAGTGGCGTAAAGGGTCGTAGCCCACTGCACCGAAGACTCGCTTGCAGAGCCATCATCAGAGTCATCATTGTCATGATCAGGGAGATCGGCTTCATAGAGACGCCGTTCTTGCATCTGTGAGACCGAGGTGAGTAGGAATGATCTTTTTTTATTTTTCCTTTGAGCCAATTTCACACTGTACCTCTGGAGATACAGCGTGGCAGGGAAAGGATGAGGATTGGGAAGGGCATACCTGACGGGCTCTGCGTCTGCGTCTCGCGGCGCTGCGGCTGCTGCGGAATGGCCACTGAGGACCGTCGCTGTCAGAGGCAGACTCCGAGGCCGAGTCCGAAGCAGAATCCAAAGAAGAGTTCGAAGTAAAGTCAGACATGGCTTTGATTTGTCTTGATTGTGATTTTGGGCGATTGTCTGTGATGCCAAAGTGGCCAAGAGTGAGAGAATGATGGAATATCGCCCTCTGTTTGTGGCGTGGGAGTAAGGAGAGTGTGTTGAATGGAGTGAGTACCTTATGTTGAGGGAGAAAGGCGAGAGAAAGCTGAAAAGTGAGATTTGGGAAAACATTCTTCGCCCCAGGTGCAGGTGCGAAAGGGGTGCGCCTGCCTCAGTATCGTTTTGTTTATTTTCGACCACGCAGTCATTCTAGTTGTGTCCGCAATAGAATTCTCACCAGCATCTCCAGTTCTTACTCAATTAATGTGAATATAGCCAGTGCTTTTTTGATCAAGAGTTCCTTGCCTAATCCAGATAAAGAGGTTCATCTTCTCACACCATACTTCGCATTTCACGTTCATTGATGAATGAGCACACTGCTGCAGTTTCTATAAGGATGACTGGTGAAGGATAGATAGATCAAGAGCTGCCAAGTCTTGCCTACGATTCCTGAGCCTGGAGTCCACCTCGTCCCCTCTCAGGCTGTTCACCCAGACTGTGTCATTCTCCTCATCCAAATTCCGCTCTCCTGACAAGTGACATTGAGGGCAGATTCAATGGAATCCTTTGGAGTAAAGACTAACCGTCCTCAGCGAAGCACTCCGCCTGTTCTTGGGTTTGCATCTTTCTGGCTTTGGCCCACTCCGACTCTGCCGCCTCCTCCATTTTTTGCACCACAGTCCACACTTCCTGGCAGTCTCTAATCCCGCGTTCAATGCGACCCTGAATTTTCTTCATGCACTCGATCTCAAGGACGGAGAAGAATCCGCCATCGATTGTCTCGCTGACATTTGCCTTCTTCTCACCCTCGTCGGGCTTGGGGGAACTCTCGACCTTATTGTTGTTCTGCGCGTTTGACGACTCTGGGGCACTCTTGGGCTGCGTCTTCTTAGCTTGCTCATGGGTTTCCGCCGCACTGTCTTTCTTGTTGGTCTTAGCCATCTTATTCTTGTTCTTGGGTATTGCTTGCTGTTTGATATTGGCTCCTGGGTGGTTCTTCACGGTCTTGGAATTGTTGTCAATGTTCTCCTTTGCCTT
Organism: Colletotrichum filicis; assembly: GCA_023376865.1. Classification (NCBI taxonomy): domain Eukaryota; kingdom Fungi; phylum Ascomycota; class Sordariomycetes; order Glomerellales; family Glomerellaceae; genus Colletotrichum; species Colletotrichum filicis. Next base: position 75,613 of record MOOC01000186.1, read on the forward strand.
GACTTTCTTGCCCTTAGAGACTGTCGATTTTTTGGTGATTGCTCCAGCGTTACTCTCAATAGTCCCGGAGCCTCTGCTACTCTTATGCTTTGCCGTGGTCTTCGTATTCAAGGAGGCTGCTCGCTGGTCGGTGTTGAGCTGTGAATTACTCTCAGCAATCCCAATGGCGTTGCCGGCCTTCTGCTTCTTCGCCTTCTTCCTTTTGCTCTTGGGTACCGCCAGATGATTGGTGTTGGCCGCAGTATTGCTCTCGACGGGGCCAAAAGCTTTGCTCATGTTGTCCTTTGTTTCGTTCTTCTGGTCATTCTTCTCTAGACCCTTGGGAGCCATGGAACCACCATTCTCATCGTCCTCGTGTCCTCCTTGATGTCGACCAACTTTCTAGTCTTTGTCTTTGTCTTCTTCCCCTTCTTCACGTTCTGGCCGTTCTTTGTGTTTCTGATGGGCCCAGCATCATTCTCAGCACGCAGCTCGGTCACCATGAGTAAATTTTCGACCAGCTTTTGGTGTTGAAGGAGCCCAACCGTCAGGTAAACAATCGACTTGCTCAGCCTAGGTGGAACTCTCATCACAACGTCGAGGAGGTTGGTAGGATCTTCGTCGCACTCAGACGTGAGTTCTTTGAGCATCTTGATATTCTCCAGTAAGACTGGGTCATCGTGCTATCAAAACCATTGATATCAGTCAGTGGTTTGATATTAAGGCGGCAATGACAAATAATAAACAGACTGCTAAGGACACTCACCTCTAGAGCGCAGTAGCTCATGTCGGGAGGTGTGTAAGGGCCCCAAGACCTCGCGAGCCTGGCAATCGATGGATTTTGGTTGCCAGGAGCGTTGAGAGTCGACTCCTTATTCGATGGATCCTTGAGAGGTGCGGGATTCTGTTGATCGCTCATGCTGGGCGGCTTGAAAATGACTGAGTAACGTGATCTTCCGATATCGCTCTCAAAATTCAAGACCACTAAGTATGTGTATGCTTTGGTGATGCGATTAGGATAATCAAAAAGCATTCGGGGTGGCAATAGAATAAGTCGACCCACCCCCTTTTGGCCACCCCCCCCTTTTGGCCACCCCATTTCTCTATCCCAGCTACCGCATTAAAACCCTACCCACGATTTTTAAACTACTATAATAATTATAAAAATCGTCTAAATATAATTCTTTTTTATATATTTATTTATTAATATATAATAATCTCGTATATTAAAAATAAAGTTATTTAGGTTCTTAAGGCTATTAAAAGAGGTTTTTTAGTTAATCGGGCCTTAATTAAGTTCGGAGTTCTAAAGTTAACTCTTTATAACTATAAAAAAGGTTACTAAATGAGGATAATAGTATTTATAAACCTCTAGAGGCTTCTTTTATAATAAGAAGACTAGCTAGCTTAGTAAGTTCGTATTTAATATAATTTAAGTATTATATTAACTTATAAATAGCTTAGAGAATTCGCTAAGCGAGTTTTAAAATCTTAGGGGGATATAAATCCTCTTAAAAAGAAATAAATAAACGCTTTCTTAAGGAGGAACTTATTAATTAAGGTCTAAAAAAGTCGTATTATTAATTCGAAGTATTTAAATAGAGCTATTACTAATATAATTAAGTTATAGTTTAGATTATTTAATATACTAAAGATTAGTAATATTAAATAGGCTAATAAGTATAATATAAATAAAACTAATATCTTAGAGGGTAAGGGATTTAATAGCCTAGTTTTAAGTATAATAGAGACTATAGTAATATAAAAAAAAGAGCCTAGTTTACGTACTTAGGTATTTATAATTAAGTATATCTTTATTAATAATCGAGTTATTAAACTACTAGTTATATATAAGGGAAAGTTAGTATAGTAGTAGTAATTTTTCCTTAAACTTAACCCTTATACTAGTTAGGAGTTTATAATAATAAATAATAGCTAGATAATTAATAAAACTGCCCTTAAGTAATTAAAAATAGTATTCTTATTATAGACTAAGACCCCCCCCCTTAGGGGGCTTAGTATACTTAATAAGCCTCGATTATTAGTTTTAAATAGTTATAGGAGTTATATAATAATAGAATTTATATAAGAATATTATAGAAATAATATTTACTTATTATTCTTATTACTATATACTTCCTATATCCTCTAGTTATTAAATATAACTATTTTTAAACTTATTAAATCTAAATATAAAAAAGAGCTTAGTAAGGAGGATATAGTAAATAATTTTATTATTATTAAAAAGTAGTACTTCTTAAGCTATTATTAAAAAGCTCGTTTAGCTAGTCTAACGTTATTAAATATATAAAGTAAGTAGAAAGTAACTAGACTATATCCCCCTAATATAGCTAGACTACTTATTAATCTAATAGTCCTATTTAACCTAGTTATACTAACTAAAAAAACCGCAGATACTAAGTAAGTAACTAGTAATATTAAAAAAGCTATTAACTAGGTATTAGTAGCGTTTATTATTAACTAATTAACTCCTAAGAAGGCTAGCGAGCTTTATAATTAATTAAAGTTATTTATAAAGCTTAGTTTAAATTATAATACTTAATAATTATTATTTAGAAAGGTAAAAAAAGTATTTAGTAAATAGGCTTATTATTTAGTAATATTTTAATACTAAATTCGAGTTTTAAAAACTAAAATTAACTAATTAAGGTTATAAAAAAAAAGAGTATATTAATAAACTTAAATACTAAGTTTATAAATATTTAGGATATATAGAGAGCTTAAGAGGACTTTAGTAACCGTTTAGTTAGTCTTAGTTAACTCGTAGGGGTCGAATTACCTAGGGAGAATAATAACTATATTATTATAGTAGTAGAAGATAGTTAATTAATTGAGTGTAGTTAGTAGCGATATTTTAATACTATGTTTTGATAGGGTGGCCAAAAGGGGGGGGTGGCCAAAAGGGGGGGGTGGCCAAAAGGGGGGGGTGGCCAAAAGGGGGTGGGTCGACTTAAAGGGTCAAGAGATTGAATTGGTGTGGGGAAAAAGATGAGGCGGGGTCCAAAGGCAGTGAAGACGCGAGGAATTGTGGTGTGTTCTAAAGCAGAACAACAAACAATTGGGTGAACTTTCAAAATGGTATGAGATCGCAATAGACGGCAAGAGCGAACGGGCAACTGAGAATGGGATGATTGGGAAAGCAATGCCATATAATTTCAAGGTGATGCTTTTGTTGAATGAAACATATACGACTATTTGAGCTTGAACATATGACTTTTATTGCAACTCGTCCATCCTAACATATGTTCGGGCAATGAACCTTTCTAGATGACACCAGTCTCACTGTCACTCTTCATCCAATTCAGGATAGTGACGGTAAATGCCCTGCGAATATTTTTGTCTACGATCGCTAGCAAGGTATTCTTTGATCTTGGGCCGCTCCTTGACGGCCTCATAGAGCGCAAAGAGACCCTTGTAGTCGCCAGTAGCCTCGATTCGCTTCAGAGCATTGGGGAACGCGAACTTGAGACCATCGATACACTGATCGAATTAGTATCCTTAGAACCACAGCGCTTCGGAAGCGATATCTTACCTGGAAGAGCACCAAGTCAGCGTATGTCAAAGAGCCTCCGTAAAGCCATGGACCTTCGCCGCTGGCCTTGCTCTTGAGCACCCGCTCAAAGTACCCAAAGAACTTGGGCAACCGATTGGCGATGTAGTCCTTCGCCTTGAGTTTACTCTCCTCCTTCTGGTCCTCGTAGTACAGACCCGTCGCAATGGGGTGGTGCGTGTCGTGAGCCTCGTTGCTGAGTCCGTCCAGCGCAGTCAGTGCAAGACCGTTGACAATGTAGATGCCGTCGTCACCCTCTGCGATCTTGGGTGCGAGGCCGAGGCGTGGTCCGAGGTAGAGCAGGATGTTAGGCGTCTGGCTGATGAGGAGGTCTCCATGCTTCAGGATGGGAGGCGCCAAGGGAGGCGGGTTGTGTTCGTCGCCCAGGTTCTTGTCGTCGGTCTGAGCCAGAACGCTCTTGACGCCGTCTTCGATCTGTGCGGTATCGGTGTATTCAGCGCCGGCCTCCTCGAGGAGGAGACGAACGTGTTCGCCGCGGCCGGGGAGGCCTGGCCAGTAGATGAGTTCGTAGGAGACGTCCTTGGAGGACTTTTGACGCTTTGCGCTTGGAGTTTCGGCCATTGCTTCGGTGTATGGGGTGTCAATGAGATGGAATGAGCTCAGGGGCAGTCAATTGAGGCCTTGAGGAGGGCACAAGCGTATGATATGGATGTGGCGGTGAAGAGGTGTGTGCTAGTTGAGGCTTACATAGGAAGTCTGAACCACGGGCGGCTCAGCATGAAGTCATAGGGCGCGGTCGAACCATTCCGCCGCAAGGGGGCCGCAGCGGGGTAGTGGGGTCCTTGCAGCCGATGGCGGGGCACGGCGCCCTTGAGCCTCGCTCCGTATCGCCCGCGGGTTGCTGCAGCTCAGCTGTGTCTTTGTCATCTATGGAATTAGCTGAGACCTCCCCTACTAGAGGAGATAACGTGCGGGCTTTAGTTTCCAATGGCTAGGCTGTGTAGGATCATGTACTTCCAGTCAATTGATTTCATTTTGATAGGGAAAGTACCTCGATATGTGCACCCCACGTAAGCAGGCTGAGATATGCAGCCTGCCGGATCTTTTCTGCTTCCGCAAGGGGTCCCGAAGCCAGCTGGTTCAGCTTCTGCCCCGCTTCTGCCCTTCCAAGTCCTGTCCAACCGACTTGGTTCCACACTGCTTCGCGAAAACGAGGCTCACGGTACAATTTGACGTATCCAAAGAACTCATGATGTCCCTCATGTTCTTCTCTATGCCAACAGTCCAATGTACAATTAGCCATCGAGCTTAATCAAGCATCGATGACCGCTGGGAACCATCAGGAAATGCAACGCTGGCTCCATATCCTTGTCGCACATGCCTTCGAGATTGGACACAACTGCTTTCGGGAAAGCCTTGAAAAACCTGGCAGTGATGAGCCGGAGCTCTATACGAGCCAAATGCCTTCCCAAGCAAGCTGTTTCTCGCTGTCAGCAAAACGTTTTCTCAACGGCGAGAGCTGCCGTGGTTCGGAGTAGTGCTTACTTCGGGCACCACCGCCAAAGGGCATGGTGCAATCCTTCATCTCCTGCGTGGTATTCTCCCACCTCTCGGGATAGAATCTATAGGGGTCAGGGAAGGCATGTTCGTCCCGGTGAAGACTGTACGCCTGCGTTGTAACAGTGAATCCTTCGGGAATAAATTGTCCCGCAAGCTCCGCGCCGCCAGGGGGTACAATTCTTGGAAGCCCACACGGCAGAGCGGTGTAAAGCCGTAGTGTCTCATTTACAATCCAGTTCACATACGTCAGCTCCTTCAACTGATCGTATGTGTAGTTGTCCGGAAGAGCATCCAGCTCTTTCATGAGCTTGGCTTTGATCTCGGGAATCTTGCACACCGCCCAGACGAGGTAGATCATCGAGTTGGCGGTCGTGTCGCTGCCACCCACGATGAAGACCTGCGCGTTGTCGCGGATCTCGATCGGGTTCCAGGTCTCTTCTTCGCCGGCGTTGTAGAGCTTGGAGAAGACTGTCGGGTGGGGATCTGATCCAGTCTCTTCGACGCGCTTAGCGTGGCGGTCTAGGGCACCCTGAGCGTACTCAAAAGTACGGTATTGGATTGCGGTGGCTTCTTTGAAGACTGGAATCGGAAGGTAGAGAGAGATTTGGGCGATTGTGGGGAACATGGACCGTAATCCGCCGACGAAACCGAGACTGACGAAGTCGTTGACAGATCGATTCTTCTACTCGAAGCCATGGATTTTAGTGCAAGCCCCAAATGTCTCGTCGGAACTTTGAAGAGGATGCCACATACCTTGCCGCTTTCCAAATTGCCGAAGGACTCTCCAAAGGCTAGATCACCGATAACATCAAACGAGAGGAACATGAACCACTTCGCGATGTCGGCTGCACCTCGAACCTTGTTTTCGTCACGGATGCGCTCAATAGCCAAGCGGACCTTACTGTCGATGCGAGGGAGGAACGTCTTCAAGCCAGTCTCTGACATGGGATTTGACAACAAACGCTTGTACTTGCGGTGGATCTCTGGGCGTATCTCGTTGAACACGCTAGAGGAATCCGTGATGAGAAGTGAGTAGAATGGCGACTTGAAGAATCCAGTCTTCACGCTGTGAATCCGCTGGCATGTTGGTGGATCAGAAATATCGACCTCGTGTGGACTGTATCGCACCACCGGCCCGTACTTGGCGTGTAGATCATGGATCCAATCGGGGTGGTGTGCTGTGATGACCTTGAATGTCGATGGCAGTGTTGTGAACCTGGTGTACCATGGCCCAGGAATATTCGACAAGGGGTTTGTGAGCCCGGCATAGACGTACTAGCAAGCCATTTGTCAGTGTTAGGTACATTTAGATACATTAGTGAGAAGCCCGGTGAGTTGGAAACGTACCGCAGCCAGTGCGATGCATACGAGCGCACCACCGAGATAAACAGGATTCGTCTTCAAAATGTCCATCTTACTAACAGTGACATAAGTTCTTTAACACCACTAACTACTCATCAACTCAGCGTGAACACAAGACACATCGACTTTATACCACCAGGCAGCAGGAGTTTGCTGACTCTGCCAACGATCGTCGGAATCCCCCAACTTGACCGACCAGCGATATTGGTCAGCTGTAGCTGATCGTATACGGCGTTTGAAACCAGACTGACGCGTGATGCGTGTTCTACGGTTGCTTTGGGAATATGTCCTAGCCACTCAGGTTGGCGTAAAAGAGGAAGCTGGGGCCACGGGGGAACAGCTGGAGTCGTCCGGTCTGCAAGGTTTGGAGCTCAGACATGGAGTCCGTCGGCACCCGTCCAGGATGCGATGGGTTTATATGATCAAGAGCATCATCGCGATGTTGGCTGAAAAAGATAGGCACTGCCATGTGTGAGACAAATAAAGCCGCTGGCTCCGCCCTAGGTATGCTAAGGCAGGAATGGACAAAGCCAAAGTCCGTCACATCTAGTCTCGGACGAGTTTTGAGCAGCGTAGGATTCCAATTCCGTCAGTGTCGCGACAGTCCGGAGCAAGCCGCAGAGCTGCGGAAAGTCCTCGGTCGATCTGTGGTTATTTAGCTCCGATCGTTCCATCTTCTATTTTCAAGTTACTTTTGACAAAAGCCTGTGTTGCGTCACTGCTGGACTAGGAAGGTAAGAAGGTAGGGCATAGATCTTGATAAGACGCCTGGCGCCCAATGCTTTTAGACTCAGAGATCCCCAAAGTATCCCACCTTACCCCCTAAGCTCAGACTTTCCTTGTCAGAAAGAATGACAAGGCAGAAAATTCGGGTAAGATTCCCGAACAGAGTCATTACCCAAAAAGACTTTTACGAACACAGGCGAGGCCGGGTCCTCTCAAACGCCAAATTTTCTGGACTTTCTGATTATTTGGTACACAGATTCGAAGCTCAAACAAAACAGCTATCGCCGTCTCAAAGGTGTCTGTGCCAAGACTTGAAGGCAAGTTTAGCAAGACAGGGCAGCGTACACGTCAAGTCATCCCGAGAGCTTCAGAAACCAAACTGTCGCTCATAGAATCTATACTATAATAGGCAATCAAGTCTTAAGCCAGGTGCATAGCCGCAGCATTCTCTTCTTCTTTCCCTCCTTCCCCTTTGTCATTGTCTTGTCTCACCACCGGGCGAGCTGCAAGATCTTCAGCCTTTGGATACGCAACCTTGTAGACGGTGTACCAAGGCCGGTTGAACAGGTTCTCCATTGACTCTAAGGATCTCCCAGAGGTTTCCGGCATGGCAAGATAAACGTACACGAGTGAGACAGAACAGATGCTCGCAAAGAATATGAACGCGCCATAGCGTTCTGTAGCGGCCAGAAGGGATGGCATAGCTCGCGAGCAGCCAAAGTAGAAGGCCCAGTGAAAGGCCATGAGAACAGATACGCACAGAGATCTGATTCTAATGGGGAAAACTTCTGCGCTGACGAGGTATGGGATGGAAAACCATCCTATAGACCATGCGATTGCATGCAAGTAAATGGCCGCGATGGCAGCTTCGCTTGCTCGTCGCGCTGTTGGATCTGCAGAAATGTCTTCTGGGTCACGTCCATTGGTGACCTTGAGGTAAATACCAACGAACAGAAGCGTGGTAATTTGGAGACAGATTCCGGTGAGAAGAGATCGCCTTCTGCCGATGAAGTCGATAACGAAGACCGAGAATATTAAGACTGAAACAAACTTGACAATGGCATAGACTCCGGTAGCAAGAAGACGACCCTCTTCACCCTGTATCCCCAGATACCCAAAGATGGACGGACTGTACTGCGTGCTGAAACGGGTCATAAGTCAGAGGGGTATTGTCGCTGTAGAGGTCGTTGCACTTACATGGCATTGGCTCCGCTCCACTGAGAAAACAAATGCGCTAGGAACATCAATACAAATCGTCGTCTATTTGGCATATCGGTCCACGTCTCTTTAGCAAGATCGAAAACCGAAGCGCCTGACACAATCTCCAATTCGTGTTCCAACTGTGCTTGCATCGCGCGAAACTCATCGTCAACATATGGATGATCGGCTGGCAGACAACGGAAGTCACAGAGGACCTTGAGAGCCTCTGTTGGTTTTCCACAAGAGAGCAGAAAACGGGGAGACTCGGGCGTGAAGAATGTTCCCAGGCCCCAGACAATCGCCGGTGCAACTTGAAGGGCAGTCGGTAATTGCCATTGGATTTGGTTCCCTGCGTAGTGTTTCGTGATGCCGTAATTGAAGAAGAAGCCGAATACAACGCCAAGTTGCTGACAACATGTGTACTGTAGAGTCAAAAGACCGCGGATCGATCGAGGTGCAATCTACAACGCGAGTCAATCTTTGCCGTCATCGTTCTTCATAGGAGACCTCATCCTCACCTCGGAGATGTACACTGGAGGCAGCACAGTTGTAGCACCAATACCCATACCAGCGATGATTCTAGAAATATAAAGTCCCGCCATATTTCCAGAAGAGAAAGTCTGCCCGAGAATGCCAGCAACATAAATCAATGTAAAGATCTGCATCGTTCGTTTGCGGCCCAACTTCTCAGTAAGGTTTACGCAAGCCAAGCAACCAAAAACAGCACCAGCCGTTGCGATAGCCACGATCCAGCCTTTGGTATTTGAGTACTCGCTCTCGGACTGGCCATCGATCCCAAATCTGGTTTTGAAGACGGCCATGGTGACTACAGATGCAATATTACCTACGAAAGATATTCATTAGCAAGTATTCTCTGAGAATAACAGTAGTCAAATACTGTGACTTACCCTCGTCAAAACCTTTCGCCACCCCTGAGAAGCTCCATGTCCAGGTGCATATAAACAAATAGCGGTTGAAGATCTCTCTGGGACTGTCCCGTATGGCTGCAGTTGTGGCCTTGATGAGAGACATTGTAAGAAGCTTGCAGAAATAACATCCTCCGTGGGGATTATATCAGATTGGAAGTCTAATTCGACCGCGGTATACGGCCAACTGCGCAGGGGCCAATTAGGGGCCCTATTTATAATTATCGTAGCTAGCCTAACCTATAGTTAGAACCTCCTTTTTATACTTATATAAAAATTTATATAATTTAATTAATCTCTTCGTTAACTTATAGTTCGAACTAACTACTTTATAATAAGAATACTAATACTAATTAATAATTAAATTTTATTATTATAAATTAATAAAGTATCTTATTATATAAAAAAAACGACTTTTTAATACCGTATAGAATAAGAAATTTATATTAATTAATTTTATAAAAATAGATAAAAAAGGAGGCGATTTTTAAATACTATATAGAATTAAGTAATTATAGCCCTTTATTACTTATAAAAAGTTAATATTTATTATATTAAACTATATTAATTAATAAAACTACTTAAGTAACTAGTTTTTTACTATTACCTTAAGTAGCTTTTTTACTAAATAACTTTTTTATAACTAGCCCGTAATTAGAAATTAACTAGTTAAATTAATAAAAAAAAATACTTATATAATAATTACTTATATAATTAATTAATATAATAAACGAGTTTAATAATATAATATAAAAAAGTACCGCGCAATTTAAAAAAAAAATCTCTAAACGTAAATATTCTTAGTTAATATAATAAGAACTTATATAAGAATTATAAAACTAAGAGATTTATAATATATAAAAACCCCCCGACGGAGCAATCCGCCGGGGCCGTACTGTGTATTACGTATTAGGGAAAACTGGGTATATTGCGCTCTATACCTAATTACTAATTAAAATTAACCGACTCAACCGTTATTTTCCTTTCATTAATAGCTCCCGACCTTCCCCCGCTTCTAGCTGTCTAGAGGGCGAGCTATACCCACTCTAATATACATAAGACCTCTTAGTACTAGTCTGCGTAAGTAGCTAAATCCTATATTATATACTCCTTCTCATTAAGGGTTAGGGGGCCCCTTATATATTCCCTTATATTTATAATATAGCCTATATTAAAGGGATTTCTAGCTCTATAAAGTATAATTTCTAAGCTAGCGTTAATATACTAAATTTTAATATTTATATTAGCCTAGCTATTTATAATATTTGTACTATTACTTAGCTAAATTCTATACTATTAAAAAGTACTTTACTATTTCTTAGGCGTGCTTATGTTAGCTATAATAGCTATAGCGTCGAACTAGCCGAGGGTACCTAGCCCGAGAGGGGCAGACTTATTAATAAGTATTTTTAGGTTCTCGTCGAGGTAGTATTTTAACTAGCTAACCTCTTGACTAGTTATTTAACTAGCTATTTAAGTAATAGTTTATATATTAATAAGTTTATTTAATAGATTTATTTAGTAGATTTATTTAATTTAAATAGAGCTTTAGGTAATATTAAAAGCGATAAGGATAAAAAGAATTTTTATAAGCTCTAAAGAGTAGTAAATATTAGCTTATTTAGCCCTTTTTTTAGAAACCTCTATATTATTATTAAAGTTTAGAACCTCTACGGTTAAGGAAGGCTACTTCTAATTATTATAGCTAACTATTACGGCTAATTATTATAGCCGACCTCTATTATTAACCTTTCTAGCTAGCGCTACTACTAAAGAGAGTAGCTTACCTATCCCGAATTATATAGCGGTTTTCGTATTAAAATTATTATATTGCGTTAAGTACGTACTTAGGGTATATTATATATATTATATAATTAAAAAGTATATTATATTGTGTAATTTCTCTTAAAAGCGTAATCCCGTTAAGGTCGATTTTTTATACCTATAAAGCCGGAAAAAAACCACTATATAATATATAAAAAAGTTTATTATTATAAGGATTCTACGAATATAACTTTAAGCTTATAATTTAAATAACCTCTTTATAGCTCTCTTAATTACCCCCTAAGTATTATTTTAAAATATAATATAAGGGACGGTTTTATAAAGGAGGAGGGGATTTAAAGACCCTAATAATATTATATTAAAAGTATTATAAATCTTAAAAATTAATTTAAAAGAAAAGTAGCTACCCTAAAGTAGTCTTACGACCTCTTATTAAAGTTATAATTAATTTAAAAAAAAGCTAAAAAATAAAGATCTAAGAGGGAAAAAAATGAATCCTTTAAAGGGCTACTAAAGAGCTTCTTTTTTATATTAACTTTTAGTATAAAATTATTAATTTTAAGAAATTAATTAAATAATAAAATGAATTATTAATAAGTAATAATTACTTAATAGTAATTAAATTATAAAAAAAACTACCTAAGAGATATAAAATAGGGTACTAAGAAATAATTAGAGAAAAAGTCTTTAAAATAATTAACCCTACTTAGTATAAATAATAAAATAGTAAGTATTTTTAATAAGTCCTTTAAGTCCTCGATTTTATAAAAAAAAGGGCTTAATTTTATTAACTATACTTAACTACTTATCTAACTCCTAATAGCTTATTTAGCTCTTTTATAAGCTAGTTAGTATTTATTTTTAACTATTTTTTTAAAATACTACTTTAAAAGAAGTAAGTTAAAAAAGGAAGTAATTTAGAGGTTATAAAAAGTACGAGGCTTAGGAAGTTAGAAAAGTACGAAATAATAGAAATTAGTAACTAGTAAAGATCCTAAGACTAATTATTATATTTTTTTATAATAATATAAACGTTTATTATTATTATTAAAAAAAGAATTATTAAAACCTACTTTTTTATATTAAATAAAGAAGAGGATCTTAGTAAGTATAATAGCTAGTAATTTAAAAAAGTAGTAATAATTATTAAAAATAATAAAAACGAGAGTAGTAGTAAAGTAGTAAAAGGAAGTAAGAATTACCTAGATTTTAATAAATTTATTAAGTAATAAAAGTACGGATTTATTATAATTAGCGCGTAGATTAAATATATCTTTATTAAAATTAAATACGTTAATAATTATTAATACGGGTATAAGTTAGAGTATAACCCTTAGTAAGTTAGAATAAAGGAGAAAAAGAAAAAACCCGATCCTAAATAAAATCCTAATCTTTTATAAATAAGTAAATATTAACTTAGATTATTAAAGAACGTAGATATATAAAATCGTAAATTAGCTTAATAATAAGTAAATTAACGTAGTATTAATCTATTTAACTAAGGTTTATAAAAAAAAGGGGCTATAGGGGTAACTTTTATTTTATAAAATCGCAAACGACCTTAGTTACTAACTAAATAAATAGTTCGTAAATATAAGCCTAGGAATTATAAAAGTAGTTAATAAATTCTTCTATAAGTAAGGGGTATTACTAATATAATTATAATTATAAAAACTATATAAAATCTTAATAATAATAATTATAAAAGAGGAATTTGTATTATAGAACTAAGTATAAGTTAATAAAACGTATAATTACTTTAATAAGTTTAAAAAAAAAGTAAACAACTTAAATTTCTTTCTTATAATTACTAATAATAATTTATTATTATAAAAAGATATATAAAAGTAAAATATAGTACTAAACGTATAATAATTAATAATTCTGCTTATTTTAATTTATAACTCGTTACTATTACTAATACGAAATTTAGTACTAATTAGTTAATAAAAAAAGAGATAGATAACTTAAAGTTATTAATAATACATAATAACGCAGGGATCGTATATAAATACTAAAAATATAATAATAAATACGAAATAATTTATAGATTTTAAAAAGATCTTTTTAAAAAAGAAATTATATTCTAAGGGGAAGTACGAGGTCTTATAAAAAACCTTAATAATATTTTATAATTACTATAAAAAAGTTAGGATTAGGGAATACTAATATTATTTAGTAATTAATATTATACTTATAAATAAAACCTCTAATTATTATTATAAAGTAGTACGTAATTTTAATTAGAATAACTTTCTTAGTATTATTAACGTAATTTAAAACTACTTTAAGACTTATAATAAGAATCTAGAGCTCCTATCTAAGTTACGAGTAATTTCTTTTATATTTATAACTAAAATAATAAAAAGTAAATTATAAATAAAAATCCTTAAAGAGCTTATTGATCGAATTAATAAGTTAGTAAAAACTTAGTTAAATAAGGGGATTAACGAGCGGAAAGTTAAATATTTTTATATTATAGTTTAGTATATATTAAAAATAAAAATAACCCTATACTAAGTACTTAAAAACTATAAAATACTCTATTTAAAGCTAAGATCTAGCTTTAATATTAAAATAAGAATACTACGCTAAATATATTTATAAACGTATAATAGCTCTTATTAATAATATTAAGTTAACTAAATATATAATAAAAAAAAAAAGAGACTAAGTATAATAATCGCTAATAAGGAGGCCTAAATCCGTTAAATAAGTAGAGATTTAATTTATAAATAAAGTAATAAAAAAAGTAATACTTTATTTATAAAAAAGATAAATATTAATTAAGTAATTATTTTAAAAAAGAGCGTATTAAATTATATAAATAATATAAAAAGTTAAGGGTAATAAATAATAAAACTAGCCCTTATTAGTTTAACTAATTCCTTAGTATATATAAAGGTAGATCCGGGGGTATAAAACTTAATAATAATAGTTATAGTAGCGGTTTAAAATATCTGCCCCCTATAAAAAATTTAAAAAATAAAAAAGATCTCGCCCCCTATACTAACGAATTAAATTATAATAAAATCGATAATATTAACTACTCTTTTTTTACCCCGTTAGTATCTAGAGGATATATAAAGCTAAATAAATAAAAAGTAATAAAAGCTCTAAATAAATAGGCTTTTATTTATAAATAATAAAAAAAAGTCCTTTAGATAACGAATATAAAAATAAATAAAAAGACAAATCTAATAACGCAGAATTCTATTTTTTTAATACTTAAGGAGAAAATACTACTTTTTTTAATATTTAAAAAGAAGAAATATAGTACTAAGTAATTCTAAGGGTAGCTAGAGGGGCCTTTTTTATATTACTTCAATTACTTAAATACTAAGCTCGTATAAGTATTTTATATAAGTAAAAGGTATAGCTTAAATAATTTTTATAAAATTATTCTAAATACTAGGGTATTATAATAGTTAATAAAAGAAAAGGGGTAATTTTAAGTACTATAGAAAATTGCGCTAGTAACGCTTAATACGTTAATAGTAAGTATTATAAAAATTAGCTTTAGCCTAGGTAAAGAAATTATTACCCTAGGTATAGTAGAAGTAGAGACGTACTTCGAAATAATAACTTTTTATATTTTACTTATTAATACCCTATTTTTCTTATATTTAAAAAATATAAATTAACTAAGTATTATATTTAATAATATAAAAAATAGAATCTCTAGTAATAAGTATTTTAAAATAATTAAACGATAATAGGGGTATATATTTATAAGGCTTATTAATAATACGAAGTTAATTAATTATTTAATAGAAAATAAGCTTAGATAACTATACTAAAGATTTAGGTACTTATTAATTACGAGGCTATATATCCTCTTAAAGTAATTAAGTAATAATAATATTAAAATAAGGGCGCTAGAGTAGTTAATAAAAGTATACTATTAATATTAAATAAATATATAAAACCTACGCAGATTTAAATTTAAATTATATAATAAGCTTAACTTTAATTAGGAAATCGTTATCGATATTTTCTATTTAAATAATTAACCGGTCCTATATATAATTAACGAGGCTATATTATTTTAAATAAGGTAATTCCTACGGGATTTATAAATAAAAATAGTAAAAGTAGCCCTATAAAAATATTAAATCGATATATACTAAGGATTATTAAATAATATTAGAACCGACGTTAATACGAGTTTTAAATTAATAGAATTTAAAGAAAATATAACGGCTTATAATATATAGCTAAAAGTTATGCTTATAAAAGCGTACTATAGTATTAAAAAAATAAAAAGGGTATATTAGTAACTAAAAAGGGTATTTAGAATTATTAAAAAGGAAAATCCTAATTTTATTAATAATGAATATTTCTAAATAGTACTTAAGTACTATGATAATACTATAGGGCCTAATAGGCTTATATTAATATTATTAATATTTAGAGTATATTTAAAAACGACTTTAGCTTTATTATTATTATTAAATATAAGCTAATAAGCTTAAATAATTAAAAAAATAATATAAGTACTACGCGAAGTAAGTATAAAAAAGTAAGTTAATAAAATAATTATTATATATAATAGGCCTAATATAAGGACTAATTTAAATATACTCCTAAATTTAGATATATAAATATAGTGCGAAATTACTTAGTAATAAGCTAGGCTATATAAATTAATTTTTATTAACGAGCGGTTTTATATAGTTACGAGAGATTATAACTAGCTACTTAAAGTATTAATTATAATAATTAGATTATATTATACGGATTTTATTAAAATAATTTTTAACTTATAAAAAAAAGAAGAGCTAAGGGAAATAGTATAACCCGTAATAAAAGTATAGGAAATTATCCTTAATAAAATTATCGTAGTAGTATTAATAAATAATAAGGAAGAGGAAATTGCTAAAAGAGTGTTAATACTATTAGTAAGACGTTACGAAAGACTACGATAGTAAGCCCTAATATAATAATTTATTATTAATAACGAGGTATTTAATACTTATTATATAATAAAAAAAAAGCCGATTTTAAACTAATAGTTAAACTACGTAAAAAAAGTATTATTATAATTATTAAAAAGCTATATAAAGGATTAGATCTTATTAAAATAAATACTCTATATAATTAAGGGGTTTATTAATTTATTTTTTATAACCCTAAGAAATATAAAGGTCTCTATATATTTAAATCGTAAATAGTATATAAAATTAAGGGAAAAGGAACACCCTAACTATATAAGAAATCTAAGTATATAATTTAGGGGTATAGTAATATTAAAAAAGCGACGCTACTTATTTAATTACTTATAATATAGTGCTATAATTAATAATTAATAATAGTATTAATAGTATTATTATAAAAAAAGGAATACGAGATTTAAAGCTATAATATTACTTAGGCCTATACTTAATTAGCTATAGGGCTTATAAAGAAAATCCTAGCCTATTTATTAAAAGAAATAGTTAGTAAGTACTTAAAAAGCACGATTATCGAAGTACTTAAACTACTATATAAGCTCGTAAAATCGGGTACTTATTAATAAGCTATATACTACGATTTTTATATTAATTAATTATTAATAATTATATTTATATACGACCCGTGCTTATTAGTTTTTAAATATAATAGTAATTAAATTAAAATCGTTAGAATATAGATTAATAATATATTAAACTTATTTAATATTAATTTTATAAAAAAAAAGGATAAAGAGCTTTAGAAAGTAGGCTTCGTAACTAAGCTAAAAGAGGTCCTTATAATAAATAACTTATTAGTATTTAATAATAGGATTTTTATAATTAAAAAAAAACCGTTATTTTTTAATAAAAAGGGTAGGGTAAGAAAATTACCCTCGTTAACTTAAATATAATTAATATTAAAAAATAATATAAAGCTAAGCTTACGTAAGGGGTATATATTATAAATATATACTAGCTTAAAGTAATTTTTAATTATATTAAAGTAGCGTAGGTTATAAAGCTAAACGAACGAGATATTAAAGTACTTAATAAGTAATTTAAGTAATAGTAAATAAATCTTAATTAAGGCCTCGTTTATTACTTAATTAACCTCGCTATTAATAAACTCTACGTCTTTATTAATAAGTTATTTATAAATAATAATAACCTTATTTCGTAATTAAAGTATATTATTATCCTAGTTAACGAGAGTATAAATAAGAGCGAATTTATTATATATAATAATATAATCTACTACTTATTAATTAAAAATAAGTAAGTAATAAAAAGTATATTAATATTAAAAATTTATAGTATAATTAATAACGTTAACCTTACTTACGTAATTTTAATAATACTAAAGAGGATTACTAATTAACTTAACCTTTTATTAATCTTAATAGTTATTTATACTAATTCCTATTTATTATATAAATACTTTATTAAATTAGAAATAATAAAAAAAAAGAGGCTTATAATTAATATTATAGCCCTTAGGTAATTATATAAAAAGTATAAGATTTTTAAAATCCGTTAAATTAATAATAATAATAACTTTACTAACGCTTTTATAAAAGTAATACTTAATAAGGGGTTAGAGTAATTTATAAGTAATAAAAAAGTTAATATATAAATAAAAGGATAGGTTATATAAAAAGAGTAGAGAAAAGGGGAAAAAGGAAATAACTTAGTAAAAGGGCCCGAGGTTAAATTATATTTTTAATTATAATAAGTAAATTAATAAAAAAAAAAAGAAAGTTAGTATTAGATTAGAAATCTAATTTAATTACGGTATATAGCTAATTATATAAGGGCTAATTAGGGGCCTTATTTATAATTATTATAGCTAGCCTAACCTATAGTTAGAACCTCTTTTTTATACCTATATAGAAATTTATATAGTTTAATTAATCTCTTCGTTAACCTACGGTTCGAACTAACTACCCTATAATAGGGATACTAACAGATTAATTCCTACACGTAACAAGTTGTCATCTTCAAAATGCTAGCAAGGACAGTCCTGACTGAAATAATATTCTCTCTTACTCACGGCATGCTCCGTTAGCTTTCCCCGGACCCAGTAAGCTGCTAAACCCCAGAATTCGGGGAAGGTGTGCGTAGAGCAGTGGAGCACTCACGTAACCGTTCTAAACACCACCCGGACACACACCGAAAGTTAGGTCCGGGCTCAGTCCGACGACACCAGGACCACCGGATGATTTCCGTCCAGGTCGATTGCATGGTCGCATAAACCTCGCGAAGCACCAAAGAGAATAGCGATGATAGAATGCCCGCTTCTTTCAAGGTTAGCATGCTTCCTTGACTTTTTGCACCGTCTTCTTGGGTTTCATTATCGCCAATTGAACAATAATCGTCTACGTTACTGCACGCAATGAACTTTTACCCGGTACCTCCGATCATACAAGCTGAACTCTACATTCGAGTTCCAGATGAGCTTTGTTGCCATGGCAAAGAAACTGAGTGGCGAGGTGGCTTTGCGCGCCCATTTCAACACATCTTCCTTGAGGGCCCAATCGTCGATGATCTTGGCAACCTTTACATAGTGGACATTCCCTACGGCCGAATCCTCAAGATTGACCCAAAAAAGACTATAAGTGTTGTTGCAGAATGGGACGGCGAGCCTAATGGGCTTGCGGCAACTGACGATGGTCGACTGGTTATTGCCGACTACAAGCAGGTTCGTAGATCCAAACCGCGGTATTACTCCTGGGATCTCGGCCTCACCGAAACGGTTGTGCTTAGGGAATACTCTCCTTCGATCCTTCTGATCGGAAGATCAAACCGTTGATCACCCGGCGTCACTTGGAGCGATTCAAAGGCCCAAATGACTTGATTGTCGATTCGAAAGGAAGCATCTACTTCACCGACCAAGGTCAAACCGGCATGACAGATCCAACTGGCAAAGTCTATCGGCTTTTACCTGACGGAAAGCTGGAGACACTTGTAGAAAATGGAGTATCCCCAAATGGACTGGTTCTCTCACCTGATGAAAGGTTCTTATTCGTCGCCATGACGAGATCCAACCAGGTCTGGAGGCTTCCTCTTCATCCCGATGGAACAACAACCAAAGCTGGCGTCTTTTTCCAGTCATTTGGAAACGCTGGCCCAGACGGCCTGGCGATCGATGAAGAAGGCAGTCTTTTCATCTGTCATCCAAGTTTGGGGTCCGTATTTGTGGTTGATTCCAATGGGATCCCCAAGGCACGCATCGTGAGTGGAACATCCGGCATCAACTTGACGAACTGCTGCTTTGGTGGTTCAGAAAATAAGACCCTCTTTATCACAGATAGCTTGGAGGGGAATATTCAAAAGCTCGACTGGCATTGTCGAGGCGCACGACCGCAGCCAAGCCTTAGGCGATAGTAGATATGCCAATGACGTTAGATTTTTGCATTCGTTTACAGGTGCTATTAGCAATTTTATTGCAGAAAAGAAAGTCACTCGAGACGGCGGAGTCAGTAAGATTCGGATGCCCGCGCAAAGCAACTTGCTCGGAGTGATTCCGACCCATTACAGGGAGGGGTCAACCCCTCACTTTGCAATTGTGACCAAAGTAGCCGAGCCAAAGCCGATTTGCCCATCTTCAAACGCACCGTCGGAGCCACTCCGAAAATCGTGTCACAATCAATAGGTATCGATCGCTTAACACATGGGCTACACCAGCTGCAATCTGCGCATTATTCTTGAAAGCATTCCTTGACTTGACAGCTCGGCTCGAAGAATGAGCTCCGCAGCAGATCGACTACCCCGGCTCCCAGCCTGCCACTTATGTTATCAGAAGAAAATCAAAGTATGTGCCGCTGTCGACTTCAAGAACGTAAGCGGGGGGCTAATATGTATTGCCCAGTGTGACAGCACCAGGCCAACATGTACTCCGTGTTCGAAAACTGGCAGCGACTGTGTTGTGCTCAATTCTGGTGGTGACAGAACACTTGCACGAGCGTAGGCGTTGATGTACCTCGCTACATTTGAGTGTTAAATACTTGGGGAGCTGACGAATTCGCGTAGAGAAATAGATCGATTAGAACAGCTTGAAAGACAGTTGACTCAAGATGTGGACACCTTGCCGGCCGATGAGGTCCAATCGTGTGACGATGCGAACCAGCCTGCCGCAGAGACTGGTCCGACTGTCATCTCGATCGAGAACTCAACTGTCTCACACGGAGAGGGACTCGGGTGAGTTCGCAATTGACTATGGCGCCTGCACAGTAATATGACTAAGATTCAAATAGATTCATGGCTTCTCTCTTCGCAGATCCAGACTTGAGAAGTAACAACACCGAATTACTACAACTATTGGCGAGAGTTCCTAGCGCCTCTGAACCTATTCTTCAACCTTGTGGTCCTCCTCCAGACGAAGAAGGCAAGGCTCTGTTCGATAAATAGTAAGATTCCCTCTTCAAGCACCCATCGAACCATTGTTGTGACAATTTTACATAGTCTGAGTTGGTCTCACGTGCAAAGTCCTTTTCTTCGCCGAGACGAGGTCAAGAGTCTCTGTGGCCGGGTCTTCTCACACGAATCGGCCGGCCAACCTGCTTCAAATCACGATCTATTTCGCGCCTGTATGATTCTTGCAATCGGTTCAGTGCTTCCATTCCTGAATGGCACCCACGGCCAGCACCCCGAAGGATACTATCTCGCTGCCTTGCAACGTATGGGGCCAGACTTTCTTACACGAGGCCTAGCCTCAATCCAAGACCTGCTCTTAATATGCCGCTTTGGTATCTATCATCGGATAGGTATGTCTCGTTCGAATTTTAACGAATGAATTACGAGCCATGCTCATTGTGAAAAGGCACGTCCATTTGGGATGTCGTTCGGCTATGTGGTCGTCTGTGCATCGAACAAGAATTGCACCACAATGATAACGACTCCATGAACTTCATGCAAGTTCAAATGAAGCGACGAGTTTTCTGGCAAGTCTACATGATCGACAGATATAGCTCTACGGTCCTGGGAAAACCATTTAGTATCGATGATCGCGATATTGAAGTCGGCTTTCCGGCGGATGCAAATGACGAGGAAATTGTCACTGCTAATCAAATTTCAAGCAATTTTGAGGATTTTCGATCATCTCACGCCACCCTGGACACGACCGAGATGACCGTTTTCTTCATCTCCGTGCGTTTGCGGCAAATCTCTTCCAGAATCCACTCCGAATTTTCTAGACTTGCCTGCAACTACCTTCAACCTCCCAAGAGTCATCTGGCTCCTGGTCATATATTTCAAACTCTCAGCTGCTTGATGCAAGACCTACAGAACTGGAGAGATAATTGCCCGACATTCCAGCAGCCCAAATGTCTGTATGAGTCGCAGGACTGGTATGATCTCTTACTGGCTAGGGAGCAACTTTACCTAGTCCGACGAGCCATTGATCTTATGCCCAAACGAGGCGGGAAGACGCCCCATCATATTTCCGTCCTATGCCTCAGGATTGCACTTCGAACGATTTGGGCTTACTCAAGACTGTGCCAACAGCGACCACTCACCACACATACCCGCAGCTATTTTCACATGATGTTTACCGCTGGTCTTTCGGTGCTGTTTTGTGTTTCTACCGCAACGAAAATAGACAAAGAAGGTCTTTCGGATGCTTCAGCCGGACTGATTCGGTGTGAAGAGACTCTAAAGAACATGGCGGAGCAGTTACCAAGTGCCAAACAATATGTTGCCGTCTTTGAAGCTCTTCGACGAAACACCACTCGAAAACTAGACAAAGTTCTCGAGAACTTACAATCTGACGTCCTATCTCAAAGCAAAACACTGGAATACACGAGAGCCGGGTTCCGGCAATCATCAGAAAGATTCTCTGAACCTCTGGTAGCCTCAGGATCTTCGATTCTTGGTTCGCAGTGCGTCTCAGGACCCAGTGCCCTGAGTACGAATCTTGATGCCAGAGTTCAAGAAACAAACTTTCCAGGAAGCATTCCGAGCAACCTTTCGTTTGTGCCTGCCGTTGAGAGAGCCATGGTGGGCAATCCTATAACATTATCCCACGGTTCGAGAAACACGTGTGGGCCAATACCAGCCACAGCCACTTTTTCCCCGGGAAGCGGTTTCATGGACTGGGCGCTTTTAGGAGACGAGGCACTATGGAATATGGAATCCGCCTTGGGGGAATATGTGTACGGTGATCCAGAGAGGCACATTGGAGCGTTCGATGCGTTTGAGTTTCAATGATACATACGGCTTACAGTAAATCTCAGCGATGATTTAGAAGGTAGGCAGTACATTGCAATCAGGCAGTATATTGTAATCAGGCTCTGAACGTATTGGCTGCCGACTAATCAAGATCTCAAGTCCAGTAGGAATGAAAGAACCTCAAGTTTGATTCAGCGCTGCTTCCCATCTACGCCCTACTCCTCGCGTATTCAAACAGCTTAGTAGCTGCTGCCATGCCCGTTTGGACTTGAGTCTCTCTAGTCGCTGCCCCAATGTGCGGCGTACTAACCGCACCAACGTCCCACAACGATCCGTATTTCTCCCTGCTAGGGGGTTCCTCCTCGTGACAGTCTAGACCAGCGCCCCAGATGAGGCCTTCTGACAAGGCTTGCTCCAATTCACACTCGTTGATGATGCCTCCTCGAGCTGTGTTAATGACTATGGCTGTTCTCTTCATGATTTTGAACTGCTTGTACCCCATGAGATCTCTAGTGGTGGATGTCAACGGCATATGGACCGTCACCACGTCGGAAACTGATAACAGATCCGAAACCGTCTGGGCTCGGCGATGAGGAATATCAGACCAGGCCTCATTAGGCAAATAAGGGTCGTAAGCCACAACGTCAGCTTCGAACGCTCCGCGGAAAATCTGGGCAACAGCCTTTCCAATGTTGCCCATGCCGAGTACGCCAATCGTCTTTCGGTGCAAAATGATACCCGAGCACTTCTCCTTGGGTACAAGAATACCAGAAGTTTGTTTCCGTGTAATGCTTCCAACTTGTCTTGCTACGGCTGTCGTCAAAGCCAGAACAAGTTCGGCCACAGCCCGCGCATTGACGCCGGGTGTGTTGAAGATTTTGATGCCACGTCTAGAGCAGGCCTCAGCATCGATCTTGTCAATTCCGACACCCTGCTTCCCTATTGCAAGGAGATGCGGGCAAGCAGCGATATCCTCAGCTGTGAGACGCGAGTTCCGCACAAGAAGAAAACGAGCGTTTTCCTTCCAGTTGGCATGTTCGGACTGTCCAGGTAGGATTGCGTTGAAGTTTTGTTTGCAGAAGTCGATGATCTCAGGCTGAAATGAATCCAAGACATACACGGTTGGCTTAGTACCGAGAAGAACGCTTTCAGATTGATCAGATACGAGCCCTGGAGTCATATTGACAGATTTATTGATCGTAGTGAGAAACAACAGTCGGCGGTGATTGAAGATGAGTTTGTGACGTTCTCGATTCGTGATCTTGGAGCATCGTCTGAAGTTCGTTGTATATGGAAATGTATGAACATTTGGAGGACTGCGATTTGATTCATAAAATACACAACAGGATATCGGAGTCAATGACCACACGGTGGCAACGAAGATCAGTCACCATACATGCCCTGTACACCCATCCGGAGGTGGTCCGAAGGTATCGGACGGCCCCCGGTGCCTCCATATGTCGGCTGCAATCTTATGGAGGAACAACACTATAGACACTTGCCATACGACCGGCCAAGAGTTTCGGTAATGATTGTATTTGAACATGGGATCGGAGGGCCGAAAAGCTTGCGGAAGCGCCGAAGAGGTTATGGAAATCCTCGGCATGGCTCCGGGCATCCGTCCACGAACAAGAACTGGAAAGCCATATAACAATACCTTTGTCACATGTGCTCCAAGAATTCTTTCACACTGCAAATCAATCAATCATAGTCCTCAACACTCAACATTCCCACTCCCAACCGAAATGGCCGTTTCTATTCCCCACTCATTCAAGGAGAAACTCCTCCGCGATGAGGTTGCATCGACTCTGAGCGTCAAACTAGTCAAGTCGGTAGAACTTCCCATGATGGCTAAGACAGCAGGATTCGACGGGATCCTCGTCGATATGGAGCATTCCTCATTCGATCTCGAGACGACCTCTCAACTGTGCATTGCCGCGCTGTACGCCGGGATCTCGCCAATAGTACGAGCGCCCAGCAAGGACCCCTTTTTTGTCTCAAGGATCCTAGACGGTGGTGCCCTTGGTGTTATTGTGCCGCATATTCGCAGTGTGCAAGACGCACGAGACGTTGTTGCGGCTGCCAAGTTCCAACCTATCGGCACACGATCATCAACCAACGGACTGCCTCATTATCAGTTCCGTACGATTCCTGCCAAGGTCTCCAATCCCATCACAAATGACGCTACTTTGGTTATACCAATGATCGAGACTCTTGAGGCACTAGAGCTAGTCGACGAGATTGCAGCAGTTGAAGGAGTGGACTCTCTACTTATCGGTACCAACGATCTGACGGCTGAGATGGGTATCCCTGGCGACTACGAAAACCCTAGGCTCACAGAAGCCTATGAGCGGACGATCGCTGCCTGCAATAAGCACGGAAAGTGGGTTGGCGTGGGAGGTCTTCACTCACGTATGGATCTTGTGGAAAAGTTTTGTCAAATGGGTGCGCGCTGGGTCATGGCTGCAACGGATGGCCCCTTGCTTATTGCCGGTGCCGCGAAGAGAGCGGCGGAGATGTCTAGCCTCAGTATCAGGGCAACTGCCCATACAAATGGCAAATCATAGATCCCATCACAACCAGTATCTCTCTTGCGAGAGGAAATACTGCCGTTTGGCAAACATGAAATATACGTGGAATTGAGGGTAGATCTCCTGCTTGTCACGTTGTATCTTGAAACCCTGACCGTCACTTATTGATGCTTCGAATCTGGCAATAACTGATCAGATCGCATGGTAGCCTCTTTATTAACCCTGGTGACTCTAACTGTGGTCCATCTCTATGAGATGTGGGGGTGGCCCAATCAGATCCTCCACAGTCTTCCCCACGGAGGCTTGGGGGTCAAACCCCGCAACGTCGGCAAACAGTCGGAGGTGCGAGACTCTGAGCCTGCAGCTTCCACCTCACATATCATGCCAACTCGACGACGGCCATTTGTTCCCAACCGCCCACCTCCACTACCTGGCTCATCGCGGACTGTGAACCATTTAATATGAAAGAATAGTTAGTGGGGCTATGAGTTCGACTTCGTCTGCATGTGCGCAGGAGGCTCCGAACTTAAGGGGAACACCTGAGTCGCCCTTAACATCCACGGTAACTCGCCCACAAGCTTGCGAAAGATGTTGGAAGAGGAAACAAAAAGTTAGAATCCCGATGTTCAGATTCCATACAAATCAGTATTAGCTGACAGTCATCAGTGCGACCGACGTCTGCCGGCATGCACCTCGTGCAGTGGGCTAGGGGCCGAGTGTATCCCACGGAACCAAGATTTCAACACAGTATCTGAGCTGTCTCACACTTCAGTCATTGGGTAATAGTATAGCCTAGTCTTCTGCCCAATGATATGCTTGCTGATGAATCTAAGTTACGTGTCGTCATTGAAAAGACGGATCGCCAATCTGGAAGAACAATCGCTCCATCGAAAACGGTCGCGCACGCACAGCGGTCGTGCTGAATCATGTCATGGCTCTTCTCCAATGGATGACAGTCTTACGACACCTCGAGATGCTATCTCGATAACCTCAAGCCGTGCGCTCGACACTTTCAACATCAATAGACATGGCACCGAAGATTCTTCTGTGAGAGCCACAATGGGGGCGATCGGCTTCTTATCACGAAATGCAATGGCCGAGCCCCGAGATAATTCCGATGATCTACCCAGGAAGTTTTCCTTAGCAGAGGTGATCTCCGGGGCCTTGGCTATTGATGGACGCGACCCATCCACAGCTATGCCGGCACCTCAAACTCCTGATATGAACAGTCGCCTCAGTTCAGAGAGCCGGGATCTAACGCTTGAGCATGTCCGGAAATTCCTGGAATGGCCAATCATTATGCCATACATCGACAAGGACATTTATCTCCGGCAATGTGAGGATGTTATGGCATGTAGAACTGACTGCCATGCTGCACAGAGCCCTCCGCCATTACATGTTTTCAATCTTCACATGGCTTGCGCTATTGGAATTTCGCTCTCTCCGACTTCTACTCACCTTTCATTTCTTAACGCAAGCCTTCACTCTGCCGCCCTCGGCGAACTTCCTTCCATCTTGCGCACCGAATCGACCCTTGAGCACATACACTGCATGATCATGCTTACCATCTACTCTCTTTATAACTCCTCCGGTGGCTCTGCCTGGCATTTATTAGGTCTGGCTATGAAAACATGTATCTCGCTCGATCTGCACCGAGAGCCAGACGTGAACTCGAGCATTGGGCTACCTGAAGCTGACAGACGGCGATGGTTGTTTTGGGCCGTGTACTCCTTTGACCGGTATGCCATAATTGTGTCCGTGATCAACTTACCTGAGAATCTCCAATACTGAACTCTGCCCTAGCATGCTCAGCCTTGTCATGGACCGCCCTTTGAGCATCCAGGATGATTACATTTCGGTACAAGTAAGTTGAAGGCACAACGTAGGCATTTAGTCCGTCGATCCAAGGTTGACATAAATGCTTCAGCTCCCAGCGGAAGACGATGGCCTATCCATTACAACGGAGACGCCGCATCAAATATCGCAAATCATTCGCTATCTTGTACTCTACTCTCAACTGGTTTCAAGTATCCGGTCAGGAAGACGAGAGGACATTCTACTTACCTACAGTAATATCGTTCATTGGAGAGATCTACCTCCCAACGTTGATCGTCAATCGCCTTCTGCTCCGCATCTTCTGTATCTTTTTGAACAGCTATCTTGTCGGGCATTGATTCATCTTGCATCTTTGACGCCTCAAACAATCGTGCGAAATGAATTTTGGCTAGGAAACAACCAAGATCTTGAGACTGATACCATTAACACATCATATCAGTTTATCAACCGATCTTACGATCTGTTTATTAAGGGAAGTTTTGTTTGCAGCTTCATTGATGCATATGACATCTTTCAAGCTGCGGTCGCTTTTGCATGCCTCACCCGTCGAAGAAGTCAAAATGACTTTGCCGCGCGTCGACTCGCCGAAGTGACAGAAGTCATTAGCAAAGCCTCGACGCTTGTGACGATCGCCGCATCACGATTTCCTGCACTTGCAGCATTTCAACAGGTCTTACTTAGCCTTTCCACCAGAAATATGGAAACTGATGAAACAACATCTAATGTGAGACGGTTTCGATGTTTTTCGATTCTCTGCAAATGTGGCTTGGCTAACCTTTTCAAAGACCGTCTCGTGGAACCATTTCCCAGATATTATTCCACGTCGATCTCAACGACTCATTCGATTTACCTTCACGTAGAGGATTACAGGTGGCTACATGAGTAGTGTGTTAAGGCTTACTTAAGCAGAGGAAGGGGGGGGGGGGCGCAACACTGTGGGTTATACTTCTCGGAAGTATCCCTAAACCTCGTCTACTGCTGCTCCGCTAAGTCTGCATAGATGTTTGTAGTACATCATGTATAACTATGGACAGAGTCGGATACAGCGGGATAACACATGAGCGTAGTGAACTGCACAATGATTTACTTCGTTACGCGTGATAAATACTAATTGACAAGTCAGTTCAGCCGGAGTGCCTGATCAGTAGTATGTGGTGGATAATTGTAAGAAACAGCTACGGAAGTACGCCTCAGCCTAGAAGTCAGCGCGGCGATTCCCGTCAGTGAAGTAAAATAGTTGAGCAATCGCTATCACTAGTCTAGGCACAATTCCTATTTCGAAGAACTTGGCCGGTTGCAAGATCTGATGCCGACCGGACCCAGTCCGGGAAAGGTCGTCAATCATCGGACACGCTCCGGTAGTGGCAGAGACTGGACTAACCCCAGACAGCCCGCAACACATCCACAATCGATTCGCGGGGAAACTGGGCTCCAATGCGGGGAATTTGAACGCTTGTTTGGCTATGAAATTGTTGTCGCAAAATGCTGTTTCTCAATTGAGCAATACCCCAAGGCCACTCTGTCGCAAGAGTACAAAAGATGTGGAATCTTCTCGTCACATACCATTTCTGAATTCTTCTTATCGCGCGCTATTCTTCTGGATCAGACAGTCTCCAACTACCATGGCAACTCCTCCTCGCTCTAAAAGCGGCTCAGTCGATGTCAAAGTCGGGGTTGAGTGGGAAGAAAACGCTCCTACCCGCGACCCTCTAAGTCAAACCACCCACTTTTGGCCCACCCCCCCTTTTGGCCCACCCTATTTTGGTAGGGCTACACCAAAACCTACTATTTTTAATTATATACTTAACTAGCTTATTTATATATATTAAATTATATAAAAAAT